>JAQZBX010033760.1:0-25252 GCA_029593785.1 Cabassous unicinctus
ATGGGATCCCTTAGAAATCCAAGCAATTCTGCGGTGGGATCCCTCTACAGGAGGAGCAAGTGAAGAAAGGGAAGAGACTTCCGTGCTGGCCGAGAAGTGAAACCCCAAACAGCAAGGAAGCCACAGTAGGTCAGCAGCAGGGCAGATGTGACCTGAGGGACATTCAGGGCAGCTGCCTACGTTGGAATCCTGGCAGACGGCCAGGTGGGGATCTAGGATGACATGGGACCTTTTGTGAGAATCTCCTTGGAGAGTATCAGAGAGTGAGGAAGGAATGTCAAAGTGTGTTTGTGTGTGTGTGTGTGTGTGTGTGTGAGAGAGAGAGCACATGCGCAATGGGTGAGTGCGGTGGAATTCTGGTTTCGTTGGTGACCTCATTTATACCCTTGAACTGGTGAGGACTGGATATTTGAGTTATATATGAAATAATCTATAATCACTAGTAATCAAAGAGTTTCAAATTAAAGCAAGAGTGAGATGTTTGCTTCTCGGGAAATATTAAAAAGAATAACATATTAATTAAAATAATGCTAGCTGCCATAACAAACATGCTAAACGTGTATTATAGCTCAGAAATTGGAAGTTTTAGTTCTCTTTCACAAAGTCCAAAATGGGCATTCCTAATTGGTGGGCGTTCTCCAAGTGCAGACTCCAGGGCCCAGGTTCCTTGTGGTTCTGCCATCGTCAACACATGCCTTCTGTGGTCACCCAGTGTTACTTCCATTCCAGCCAGCCAGGAAGGAAAAGTGTATGGAGGCTGGGGCATGAGAGAATTTTATGCGCCAGGTCTGGAAGTGATGCAGATCGCGTCTGCTCCCATTTCATTGGCTTGAATGTGAGTGTGGAAGTGCCAGGGAATTAGCATCTCCTGGCAGCAGCCTTCAGTCATGGACTCAGAGCTGGTATGCAAATACCCCAGCTCCTTCACCCCTTGGGGGCGGGGGGCAACACTGAAGCCCATGTTCTAAACGGGCTCCTGGAGTTCCCATGGGATGACATTCTAACTCAGCCTTCACTGGCTGCCCTCCCTTTCCTTCCACTTCTTTGCTGCCCTCCTGGTCTTCCTGAGGTCACTCTCCCCACACAAAGGAAACTACTTGCACTTGAATCCTGATCCTAGGATCTACTTTTGGGGGCTCCAACCAAGACATCACCTAACTGGCCTTCTTGAAGGAATGACAAGTGTGGATATGGGTGCGAGAGCTTAGGATTCAGTTGACACTTGTTCACAGCCCTGAGCTGATCAAGGAGAAAGATTTTGAGAGCTACAGAAAGGGTTGTTTTTGGAATAAAGTGGGTTAACAATGGAATTTCATCCTGTTAAATAACTGCTTCCAGCTACTTGGCGAAGGAAAACACCGTGGTCCTGGTTGGGATTCACCTTGAATGTGTGTCTAACTTTGCTTGTTCTGTGTTGCTACCATAGTAACAAGAATAATTAACTTTAATAACTACACTGCTCTCTTTTTCCTCACCTCCTCCCCCCACTCCAGTTCATTCTGGGTTTGCTTTGAAGTACTTTAGGGAAGCACTCAGAACTCCTGTCTACCTTTGCCTGCATAGTGATAATATCTTCTTTCTGATTTTATGTACCTTGTTTCTGTGGTGAAGTATTTGCATATTGTTGCTCAGACCTTTAAATGGAGTTCAGCAATTAGATAAACACAGAAGTCAGAGCAACTGGGGCAGTGTTTGGGCCCCTTTGTCAACTGAGAGCATCTGTTTGGCCGGTGGGGGCATCTTGGTTTATTGCTGTCGTCAGGAGCCGTCAGTCAGAACTGAAACTTGCATTTCCCAGGGGCTCAGGCTTACTTCACTTTTTTTTTAAAGAACGAGGGAGTTTTCAATTTCAGTTCACAAGTATGTATTGAGTTTGAGTCATTTAAGAATCAAATTGCTGTTCTTTTTTTTAAAAAATAGAAGCCCCTCCCCCAAAAGAAATGGAAACGGTAATTGTGGCCAGTTCTTATGCTACTCTATGCTCCATGCCCTTAGCCCGCCTCATCTCAGCACTGCTGGGGGACCTTTGCTAGTGTCCCACATGGAGGTTGCGCTGTGGCATCTCGCAGCTATCTTTGCTCCAAAGCTTCAGAAGGCTCCTTGGCTCTGCCCAGGCACAGCCCAGAAGTGGAGACTTAGCGTCTTCGGGTGCAATGACAAACAATGGGTGATCGGAGTTGGCACATGAAGGACCTGATGGGACAATTCTGAGGCGTGTTCTAAATGATTCCTTATGGGGTCCCCAAAGGAATCGAAGCTCAGTTGCCCACAAATGTACCCTTTGTTGGTTTCTCTCCCTTTCCTGTCATTTACCCCATGCCCTCACTTCTTTTTCTTGGGATCACTTCCAAAATAAACTACCTGCACTCAAGTACTCATCTCACTATTTGTTTGGGGAAACACTAACTAAGGCAAAAACAACGGTGAGCGTGGCTGAAAACAAAAGTCTTTCTGCTCCTGTCCTCTTTTTTTTTCCCTTTACCTGTGGCTGACATAATTGATGTCTGTTGCAGTTTGGGTTCCATGAGAAGCAGACTATGATATGGAGATTAGCCTGCGGGAGATGTATTGGAGAATGCTTTTGGGATCAACCCCTGGGGAAGGGAGGAGAAGGAAGAAGGCTTGACCAGAGGATGTGAGGCAGCAAGGCATCTCTGAGGATGGGTCTGGAACCCTGTGCGCTCCCTTCTCTATTCTCACTCTCAGTGAGCACCCCGCTCTCCTACTCAACAATTGTTTATGTCCTCATGCTTCCTAATCCACAGTGGCAACTCTTATCTAGATGCCTGCTGGGTCGCTCAGTAACACCTGGCCATGGGATAGGTGCTTGGAAAGGAAAATGAGTCAGACATGACCACTGGCCTTGAGAAGCTCCCAGTATCCTGGGGGTTGATGAACACAAAGATCATTACAATATACCATGGCAAATTCACGGAAATACAGGAATTAAGGCAGGCTGGGGTGATGGACATATTTTGGGCAAAGATCCCAGATCATAGCATATAAGTTGTATCATCAGCAAACAGACCTGCAGCATTTTAAGCTTTAGCATCAAAGGAGGGGAATGAATTGCTAGTTGTTCACAGGACTTGCAGCATTGTAGCACCTTGGAAGTCAGCTGGTCCAATCTCAGGCTGGGCTCCTCTCCACAGCACCCTTGCAAGGTAACCATCTCCTCTCTGCCTGGCACCTCTGGTGCTGTATCTGGTGACAGTCTATTCCCAGACTGGGGAGTACGGACAGGGAGAAAGCACTTCCTTTGACTCAGGTTTGGCCCAAGCATCTCTGCCGCTTCTCCATGCAGCAGCACTACATATTTTGGCTGGCAAAGTGCATATTCCCCCGAGTCTCCTCCAAATAAATCAATCCTGGTTTATTTAGCTGTTCAGCAAATGACATCATGCAGTTCTGTCAATTCTTCCTCCTAGATAGCTCCTTATTCTGGCCTCTTCTCTTCGCCTCCAGAATTAATTAGCATGAAAAAATAAAACAGAACGTCAGAGAGCGATGTGGTAATTAGTACCAATTACTCTATTTTGAACCTCCAGCTTCTCTCACCTGTACGACCAGCAGTCTCCTAGCTGCCTCTCCGCTTTCATGTTGCACCTTCCAGTTCATTTTTTACTGTAGGCAGAGGGATCCTTCCGAAATGAAAGCACGACCGCGCCACTTTCCTGTTTAATGCCATCCAATGGCTTCTGCATGCTCTTCACACCTGGGAGAAAATCCTTAACGTGGCTCTGAGAGTTTGCAACGTTTGGCCCTTTCCCGTCAGTCCTCAGCTCTCCCCTTGGCAGCTGACACGCTAGCTTTTCAGAAAGTGTTGTAACGTCTGGATTATGCCATGACTTCTCTGGCCCCCAGGTCTTCACCGGGGGTTCCTCTGGTTCACCTGGATAACTTCTGTTCATTTTTCAGGTCTCAGAGTTTAGAAATAGCTTCCTCTGGCAAGACTTCATTGAGAGGCTACTTACCTCTCCTGGTTAGGGGTCTATGGCAGAGAAATTTTTTTTTTTTTCTTTTTCTTTCATTAAGAAATAACTTACTTATCGTAAAATGGGCCTATTTTAAGGGTACAGTCACTCAGAACAAGATCTAAAAGACACCCAAAGGCTCCCTCATGTTTATTTCAGTGGATACTTAAAAGTAACTGCCATAAATGGGATTGTGGCTGAAAGGGGTAATCTAGGGAGGTTAATGTTAATTGCAAGACAGCTCGAGATAATCTAGGGACTGAATAACGGTGATTTCAGTAGAAGATGAGGATTGTGGTTAATAATACAAGTACAAGACTGTTCCTCTAATACAAGGTGTTAAGAATAGGGTGATACATAGGAAAAATAAAACTAATGTGACTTAGAGACTATAGTTAGTAATATTGTAATATTTTTGTAGCAAAGGCAAAGAAGGTACTATATCAATGCTAAAGGTAAAGAAAAAGAATATGGGATTTAGTTTTATGAGATGTGAACATGATCTAGCTTTTTCCCCCCATTTTTTAAATTAATGAGGAGACCTTGGTCACATCATTTAACCAATCTATATTCATTTATTCATCTTTCTGAACACTGGAGAAACAATTGGTTTGTTTTTAGGATTAAATAAGATAAATATGCCTGGACAGGATTTTTTACCGCTATACTTCCATAATTTGTTAGCTGCCTTTTGTCTGTTATTTTTTGAAGTTAAAATAGTTAAAAAAAAAAAAAAAAAAGTAGCAGCTATTCTGACCTGTATCAGCATAGAGTAGGTTTACCTTTCAACTTCATAGAAATGGATCCATACCTGTGCACTTTTTTGAGTCTGGCTCCCTTCACTCATCTACATTGTTGCAGGTGGCAGTAGCTCATTCTGTTTTCTTTCCTGTGTGTTATTCCATTATATGACTCATAGTATGCCTATACCACAATTTATTTATCCATTCTATTACTGATGGGCACTTGAGTTGTGTTCTGTTTTGGGCTTTTATGAATATTGCTACCATGAACGTTGGCATGCGTCTTTTGGTGAACATACGCGTTCAGTTTTTTTTTCAGATCCTGTAAGAGACTTTATCATTTTCCCCCCAAAATATTTGCTTCCTCTTCCTTCTGGTCTCCTCCCTTGCTGGGCTCTTGCTTGAAGGAGGGATTTACTCCCCACCAAATTGCTACCAAGGCTGGCCTTGTGACTTGCTTTTTTCTCAATGCAGGGTGAAGGAAGGAACGTGTGGAAATAAACAAAGAACACTCAAATGAGAACAAACAAAACCTATTTATTCAGAACTTGCTGTAGCAAGGGAGTCAGCCATCGTAACTTGCATTTGGCAGAGACTCAAAGGCAGGCAGAGGAGTGGGAAAGCTTTATTGGAAAAAGGAAAGACTTCAGGTTTGAACTGATTGGAGGCTGTTGGCATGAGGAAGGTGGAGGCAGGTTAACTAGAAGTAGGGCATACTAGGTGATTGGTTAGGGGAGCCTAGTTGGCTTTCTCTGGTTGATGCTAAGTTGGAAGTGGTGGCAAAAGTTAGGGAAGCTGTCAGTAATTGATCAAGTCCTTGCTGAATTTTACAGGGATTGTGGTTTAGCTTCCTGGAATGGTTGTTATAGATGAGGCCAGCTCTCTGGGCTGATTGCTACAGGTAATGGGCCAGAGTTTCCTGGTCTGGTTATTGTTGATAGTGAGTCAGAGTTTCCTGGTCATTGTCCATCATATATTGGGTTGCTCAACTGTATGCCTCTTCTTGTCAGAACCTTTAAGATCCGTTGCATGGTTCCACCATTGCTCTTTTCCACTCTGACACGAGGTTGGCATGGAGGCTGCTTCTCCAGTCTGGGTCCTGGAGTGCAGAGCAGGCAGAGGAAGAATGAGAGCAAGAAATGAACATGTATGGTTATAAGCAATTGGAATCTGTTGCTATAGCAAAACTTATTCTAAATTGATGGATACAAGCCTCTCCCTTGTACTCCAATAGCACCCTATGCTTCTTCTGTCAAAAATGTTACTGATTCCAGTGAAGTGTTATGGAATTTTCTCCACATTTTGCCCCACACCCAGACCTGTGAGGGTGGAGATTCTACATGTCTTGATCATCATTTTATATATATATCTCATCATTGTAAACCCAAAACCTAGGAATTTGATAGATAAATAGTAGGTTTTCAATACATATTTGGTTGATGGGAGTGCTTTTTAACCTTTTGTTAATAATTTTGTTGTAAAAATGATTAGTTTTGTTGTCAGTTTTCCTAGGTGTCCTCTCCATAATGGGAGGCCTGGAATGGAACACTGTTTCCAAGTGTGGGCTGATTAGTGAAGTAAAGATACTCTCACCTCCTTTCCTATGGACATGCTTCCCCTAATGATGTGACTCAAAGTAGATTTAACTCTATTTGACAGTGACATTCCACTGTTGGTTTGGGTTGACTTCACTGTTGACTCAAACTCTGGATATTCTCCCTAACCTGCTAATGTTAAGCCATAGTTTCTCCATCCGGGGTTTGGGCAGTCCATCCAAATCTCTGATGAACTTGTTGACCCTCATGTCCCTCTGTCTTTAAGTTCACTCTCTCACTTTTCCTTGGAGCCCAAGTTTGTTCATTTACTTTTACTATGCTTTCCTTACTGCTTTCTCATTTCCTATATCTGGTTGTTTCATCTCACTCTGTTCCCCTGTAACACCAAATTACTTTATTTCAAATCTTATCCCAAACCTCTGTTCACCTCTGATTGACATGGGCATTTATCAGCTTCCAGCAAATTGAACTTCATTGTACTGGGGTGTAAAGGTGCTGGAGTGAGAAATAGCTTGGCCGAAAATTAGCACCTGCAATTTCTGGCATCTACCACTGTAACTTTTGATTTAGAGATCATATTAGAAGACTCTGTATTTTTAAAAATTGATTTGTAGATGTTCCCATTATTCTGGATATTAATTCTTAGTTGGGTATAGTCATTATAAACAGTTTTCCTACTTTGTCTTGTCTTTTCACTTCATTTATGGCATTTTTTTTTTCATAGAGATTTTAAATTTGTCAATCTTTCCTTTATGGTTTGTGCTTTTTATCTCTTGTTTAAGAAAGCCTTCCTAACCATGAGTTCATAAAGAAAGTGTAGATTTTTACTAAAACTTATTTTTCACTTTAGATCTCTATCTGCAATATTTTATTGCATATGACATAAGGCAAACGTATAATTTTATTTTTTCCCCATACAGAAAACAAATTGTCTCCAAACTGTTGAATGGCTACATGGATATGTAAAGTTCTCATCTATTTCATTCCAATACAGAGGTAAGTCTGCTTCTATGCTTTCTATGCTGATACAGGGCACTATAGATTTTTCCTGCATTAATATCATTTTGCCCCAGTTATTATAGCTTAATAATGTCCTTGCTATTCCGTAAAGTAAATCCCCCCGCTCGTTTTTTTTTTTTTTTTTTTTTTTTTTTTTCTTTTTCAGAATTTTCTTGGCTATTCTTAGAATTTTGCTCTTCCATGTGAGTTTTAGAATTGGCACAAGTTCCCTGAAAAGTCCTATTTGGGGTTTGATTAGAATTGTACTGAATTTATAAATTAATTTGTGGAGAATTGGCATCTTTATTATGTCTTCTTCAAAGTTTCCATTTTTTCAGATCTTCAAAAGTATTTCAATAATGTTTTCTAATTTCTCCATACTTTTTTTGGTTAGATTTATTCCCATTTTACTTATGGTTTTTGACTAATGTGAATGCTTTCTTTGTTTTTTTAAATTTTGTTTTTTATATAGGTCTTTTTTATATTAAAATAAAAAAAAAAGATAGTTAGATTACATAAATGTTACATAAAAAATATAGGGGATTCCCATATGCCCCGCTCCCTATCCCTCCCACACTTTCCCACATTAACAACGTCCTTCATTAGTGTGGTACATTTGCTACAATTGAGGAACACATTTTGGAGCATTGCCACTAAGCGTGGATTATAGTTTACATTGTAGTTTATACTCTCTTTTGCACAATTTTGTAAATTATGACAAGATATACACAATGGCCTGTATCTGTCTTTGCAATGTCATTCAGGATGATTCCCAAGTCCCAAAAATGCCCCCATATTACACTTACTTTCCCCTCTCCCTCCCACCAGAGCCTCCAGTGGCCACTACCTCCACATCAATGACAAAAGTTCTTTCATTGCTAGAATCATAATAAGTCTATAGTAGAATAACAGTAAGTCTTCTCTAGTCCATCATTTATTCCCAATCCTGAGGATTCTGCGATGGTGATGCCCACTCCGCCTCCAATTGAGAGGGAGCTTAGATCCCATGGGGCAGATGGATGGGACTCTCTTGCTTGCAGTTGTAGAATCTCTGTTCCTTGGGATGATCGTTGTCCATCATCATCTCCTTGTTAGTAGTCCTGGGTGAGCCCAGTGAATTGGAGAGTAGGTGTTGCAAGTGTATTGAGATTCAGGGCCCAACTGGCACATGGACAGCCCAAAGATTTAAGTCTCTTGGACATACACCTAACAACTGTAGTACTAACTATAGGTTCAAATAGAAGGGGCAGAAGAGAATGCTCTCTTTTTAATGTCCTATATATTTTCTAACTGGTTATATTTAATGCATAAAAAGTGTTATTTTAAAAAATATTGAACTTAAATTAAGCGACTGAACTAAAATCTCTCATTTGTTCTTGCAGTTTTTCAGAGCAGAAATCATATTGTAGGCAATAATGACAATTTTGCCTTTCTAAATCCTCCTACCACATATTTCTTTCTTTTTTAACCTTATTGGATTGGCTAGGCTCTTCAGAACAATAAACTAAGAAGGACTTGTGTGTTATTTCTGATTTTAATGGAAATTCTCTTTAAGAGTAAACATAAAATAATAGTTTGTTATAGATTTTATTATCATTATTTTACTTTCTTTAGGTTAAAAAACCCTATTTCTTATTTGCTAAACTTTTAGGAAAAGCTGTTGAATTTTACTGAATACTTTTTTCTGTAACTATTGAGATAAGATATATTTTTATCTTTCAATATGACAATGTATCCACATAGGGGATATTTCTTTAGCTCCCTCCTCCCCCCATTGAGAAAACATATGAAACAGAGGTGCAGCCTGGAGCTGAACGTGTCCATATGTAATATGAGTGAGGAATAAAACTATGTTTTGTAAGCCGTTGAGATTTTTGGGTTGTCACCACAGTAAGCTGACTAATAAACAGCCCATATCTGTTGTAGAATCAAGGTTAATCTAACCTCATGAAATGGGCTGGCACCTTTCTCTCTTTCCTCTTTGAAAGAATTTGTGTAACACAGAAATAATCTATTCTGTTCCTCAAATGTTTGGTAAAACTTGATTATAAAACTCTCTGGGTCTGGTATATATTTTTGGTGGAGAATTTTGATAAATGTTTCAATTTTAAAAAATAGTTATTGAGGGCAGAACAGTCCATTCATTAAATGGTGCTGGGAAAACTGGATATCCATATCCAAAAGAAAGAAAGAAAGAGGACCCCTATCTCACACCTTACACAAAAGTTTAACTCAAAAATAGATCAAAGACCTAAGAATAAAAGCTAGAACCATAAAAGCTCCTAGAATAAAATTTAGGGAAACATCTTCAAGACATTGTGGTAGGTGGTGGTTTCTTAAACCTCACATCAAAAGCATGAGCAACTAAAGAAAACATGGATAAATGGGACCTCCTCAAATTGAAACACTTTTGTGATTCAAAGGTCTTCGTCAAGAAGGTGAAAAGGCAGCCCACTCAAGAGAAGAAAATATTTGGAAATCACATATCCGATAAGGGTTTGATTTCCATTTTATATAAAGAGATCATACAACTCAATAAAAGAGCAAATAATGCAATTAAAAAATGGGCAAAAGACTTAAATAGACATTTCTCCCAAGAGGAAATACAAATGGCCAAAAAGCACATGAAAAAATGTTCACTATCACTAGCTATTAGGGAAATGCAAATCAAAATGACAATGAGATATCATCTCACATTGCATAGAATGGCCATTATAAAAAAAACAAAACAGAAAACAATAAGTGCTGGAGAGGATGTGGAGAAATAGGAACACTCCTTCATTGTTAGTAGGAATGTAAAATGACGCAGCCTCTGTGGAAGATAGTTTGGCGGTTCCTCAGGAACCTAAATATAGAATTGCCATATGATCCAGCAATTCCTCTACTAGGAGTATAATCAGAAGAACCGAAAACTGTGATGTGAACAGACATTTGCACACCAATGTTCATAGTGGCATAATTCATAATTGCCAAAAGATGGAAACAACCCAAGTGTCCATCAGCTGATGAATGGATAAACAAAATATGGTATATACATACGATGGAATACTCTGCTGCTGTAAGAAGAAATGACATTGGGACACATATGATAACATGGATGAACCCTGAAGACATTATGCAAAGTGAAAAATAAGCCAGACACAAAAGGACAAATATTGCATGGTTTCACTAATATGAACTAAATAAGAGTAAATGCTGGGAGTTATAACCTAGAGCGTAGGTTATTAGGAGATAAGAGGAGGACTGAGAAGGGGTACTGATGCTTAATGTATGTACAAGTTTTAATTAACTTGACTGTAAAAGTGTGGAAATGGATAGAGTTGATGGTAACACTTTATAGTGAGTAGAACTAACATGGCTGGTTTATAAATGGGATTGTGGCTGAAAAGGGTAGTCTAGGGATATAGATGTGAATTTAAAGAAAGCTAGAGAATAAGCTAGGGATTGAATAACATAGTGAACCCAGAGGTGGTTGAGAATTGTGGTTAATAGTACAAATACAAGAATGTCCTTCTAGGAACTAGAACAAATGTACATCACTATTACAAGGTGGTAAGAATGTGGAGAAGCATGGGAAAAATACAATTAATGTAAGCTATGGACTATAGTTAACAGCAATACTGTAATATTCTTGCATCAATGTCAAAGATGTACAGTGTTAATAATAGGGAGGTATGGAAAAAATAAACCAAATGTACACTATAGACCATAATTAGTGGTAATAGTCTGATGATATTATCTCATAATTTCTAACAAATATTCCATAACAATGTAGTGTGTTGGTGGAGGGGTGCTGTATGGAAATTCCACACATGTGCATGATTGTTTTGTAAGTTCACGACTTCTCTAATAAAAATATATTAAAATATGGTTATGGATATATTCAGGCTTTCAATTTTTTTCCTTGAGTCCATTTTGGTAATTTATATTTTTATAGAAAAATTTTCATTGCATCTATGTTTTATGTTAGCATAAAGTTGTTTGTAACAATATCATATGATTAAAAAACAAACATTTGCTGTATTTTAATTATGTTGCAGTGAGAATTTATTGGTGCTTTCTCTATTTTTTTCTTGATAAATCTTGTTATGTTTATCTACATAATTAGAATTTTTAAAGTACCAGCTTTTAATCCTCTCAAAATCTCTATTTTCTCTATTTCATTAATTTCTTATTTTTTAAATTTCCTCCTTCTACTTATTTTTTTGTGTTTTCTTTCTGGCTTTTAATGTGAATGCATACTTCATTTTTCCTCAATATTTCTTTTATTAGTTAGAATTAGAGATTTGGCTGCATATGGCAGAGATCCAAAATAATAGTAGCTTACCTAAAATGAAAGTTTCTTTTTCTCATATGGGAAAATTTAGAGGTAGGCAATCCTGGACTGGTATAACTGTGCTTTGCAAAAGCTTTGGGGACTCAGGATTCCTCTATTTTGTTGTTTATGAGGGATTGCCCTTGCCCACATGATGGTGGATAATTAATCTTTAAGCCTATGTCCCAGCCAGCATGAAGGGAGAAGAGCCTCCCTCCCTTGAGGATATGACCTGGAGTTCACATGCATCACTTCTGCTCATACCTACTGGCAAGAACTCAGTCCCATGGCCACACGAGAGGTTAGAAAATTTAGTTTTTATTGAGAAACCATTATGTCCAACTAAAAAGTCAGGGTTTTATTAATGTGGGAGGAAAGGAGCTGGATGCTGTCTCTGTCACAGTCCACCCCTTTGGCACCCGTCTTCTCAATCATCCCACCACCAAGGGAAACAACTCTAAAGCTCCTTTCAATTATTAAATCCAGTAAAAGTGTGGGGTCTCTGGCTAATGGACATCCCTCTCCTTCAGGTCTAAAGGTGACTCCTTGTGGTACAGTGATTTAAAATGTAGAAAATAATTTATTTGTCTCTCAGATATTCAATATACAGTGATGAAGTAGGAGCAGGAAAACAGCAATAAAAAATCCCATTTAGAGAGAGAAGGTGAAATGCTCAACAGCCGATGTTCTTTAGTAATGATCAAATCCCACTGCCCACCCAGCAGGCTCCAATTCTCCCTTTTGAAGGAACTCTTTAGTTCATCATTCGTTGTGTCTCCTGATGTCTTAGTTTGCCAGGGCTTCTATAACAAATAACTGTTTGGCTAGCAACAGGAATTGATAGTCAAAGAGTTTTGGAGGCTAGAGTCCAAAATCAAAGTATCAACAGGCCCTACTTTCTCTGAAATCTGTAGCATTCTGGTGGTGGTTTGCTGGCAATTTCTTTTTTTCTTTTTCCTTTTTTTTTTTAAGGTACCGGGGCAGGGGATTGAACCTGGGACCTCATATGCAGGAAGTCATTGCTCAACCACGGAGACACATTGGCTCCCCTGAATTGTTTTGTTTTTTTTTTTTTCTCCCCTGAGTTGTTTTTTTCTTTGTTTGCGTGTTTGTTTCTATTTTTAGGAGGCACTGGGGACCGAAACCGGGACCCATGTGGGAAGCAGGCGCTCAACTGCTTGAGCCACATCTGCTCCCAAGCCGGCAATTTCTTAATTCAGTCCCTGCCTCTGTCACATGCCCATCGCTCTCCTCATCTGTCTCCTCCTTCTGTGTCCAAATTTACTTTGCTTAAAAGGACTCAAGTCATATTGGATGAAAGCCCACCCTAATTCAGCTTGACCTCACCTTAACTAATAACATCTTAGAAGATTCTATTTGCAAATGGGTTCACATCCACAGGACCGGAGATTAGGACTTGAACATGCCTTTGTGGGGCACATGATTCAGTTTATAACACATGGTGTTACCCTTTTGGATGGTCTTTCTTGTTCATTATCCATCCCAGCCCCAGTTTGAGGTGGGCCTTGCAGAGTAGGCTTTCCTTGTAAACTCAAATGTTTTTGGATCCCACTTCTTGCTGTTACATGTAAAAGCAGTTCTTTGGCCCAACACCCACTGCCAACTCTTTTGGTTAGAACAAGATTTTGAGCCTGAAGATTCTTGTGTTACTTTGAAAAATTGACTTCTGTGCCCTGCTCATTACCCTGTTTCTTAGTGGCAGCTAACTAGTGGTATCTGAAACAGAGGCCAACAAAAGGGGCATCACAACTAACAACTGCTTTCTCTTCTGGTGGAAGATGGGAAAATAGATATTGAAGTACAGTTATTGGTCACATTAGTTTGTTTAATAATTCTTTAAGGCTACACATTTTTCTTTGCTGTCCTTTAGCTCTATCCTACAAGACTGGTGTGATGGTTATTTCATGTATCATCTTGGCTAGAGTTATGGTGTCCCGTTGTTTGATCAAACAAGCACCTACCTGACTGTTAACCATGAGGGTATTTCAAGGATTTAAAGAATCATCCATCTGTATATTGCATCTATGGCTGATGACATCTACATCCCACAAAGGAGATTGCCTTCAGCAATGAGACCAGTTGAAGGCCTAAAAGGGAGAACTGATGATTTCAGCACTCAGGAAGAAGAATTTCTATCTCTATTTCAACCAGCCAGCTTCCTCTGGGAGTTCATCACCTTCATTGGGGTTTCCAACTTGAGGCATCTCCTGGGGAATTCAACGTCACCATCAAGTTCCCAACTTGTGGCTTGCCCTGTGGAATTCAGATTTGCCCATCCCCATGGTTGTGTGAGCCAAATCATATAATGAATCTCTTATTATTTACATCCATATAAATATATATTTATATCCTGTCAGTTCTGTTTCTCTGGAGAACCCTAATACAATCAGCATGCAGTATTTTCATTGCTTCTCAGTTCTAAATAATTTATAATTTATTCTTGTGATTTCCTCTATATCCCATGGGTCATTAAAGAGAGGTTTAAATTCACCAATGTTTTTGTTTTTAGTAGGCATTTTGTTGATTTCTAATTAAATTCTATTGTGATCACATAATTTGGGCATATGATAGCAATTTTATGAAAAGTAAGATTGTCTTTGTAACCTAATACATGATCAGTTTTTGTAAATTTACAGTACATGCTTAAAAATAATATATAGTATCTTTTGGCTGCAAATTTAAAGTATGAACAGTTACCACCATCTGGATAAAAAGTCTTTATCTATATATTTTAAAATGGAATTATATTATACATAATTAACTTGCAATTTCTTTTCAAAACTGTAACAATACATTATGGAAATATTTCCATGTAAATACATGTCACTTTGTGTACAGCCTTAATTATTTTATCAGGATAAATGCCTCATGTGGAATTGATCCTTCAAGGAGTATTTTTAGGACGTACTGGGGATTGAACCCAGGACCTCATACGTGGGAAGCAGGTGCTCAACCACTTGAGCTACATCTGCTAACCAGGAATACGCTTTAAAAAAAGGTTTTTGCTAAATTATTGCATTGATAATCAATATCCCCCCCCCCGAAAGATCAAACCAATTTTACCCCAAACAGCCCCATAGAACATTGCACAATTCCTATACCTTCTCGAGCACAATGTATCATCTTATTTTTATGTTTGCTGATGGTCAGTCTGCCTCCTTGTACTCATGAGGAGAGAGAAGCTTGGGGATGTAAAGCAGTTGGCAAAAATAAAGCATAAGGAGTGCCAACAACGGAGCCTGCCTCTCATTTCCTGCCCAGGACCGGTTGTGCCCCTCTCTCCTTCACATTCCAGAATTGTGGATTTTAGAGTTTTTCACTCTGTCTAGTGACAACTGAGCTGGAATTTTCTGAAAGAGATGTGCTTCTCCTGGGAGATGAATCAAGCCTGCCTCATGAATCTGTGTCTTCTCGTCCAGGACACAGAGCTTGCAGATATTTTTCAGCCTAATATGCTTTCTTAGCTAAAAGCTGGGAGAACAATCAAGATGCTCCTTCCCTGGCTGTATAGCTCAGCTGTGCCTTAGCAGCTCTGGTCTCTGCCACAAAGTTTTTAGGACTGCTTCTCAGAAACTGGCAGCACTGGGGTCACCACGCATCCCAGTTAAGGCTATCAGCCCTTTGGAAGCAAAGAAATGTAGCAGCTTGAATGGAGGAAGTGAAATAACAATTGAATGTTTGTATTTCTTATCCCATTTGAGCCTCACAACCTTACTGACTCTTTTGACCTGTTCCTTGCCAGCCACTATCAATATTACTCTATTTTCTTAACAGCACTGATTGCAATTTGTAGTTTTTGCCTTCTTTGTTTCCTTATTGTGATAGCCAGGCTCCAAGATGGCCATCATCGAGTCTTACCTCCCAGTGTTCATGCCAGTGTGTGGTCTCCTCCCCTATTGAATCCTTCTAGTCTGTGTGGCTAATAGAGTGTAGTGAAGATGATAATGTATGATTTCTGAGGCTAGGTCAGAAAGGGCATTGCAGCTTCTGCCTTTCTAGGGGAAGCCATCTGCCATGCTATGGAGATGCTCAAGCATCCCATGGCGGGCCCGTGTGAAGAGTAGCTGAGACCTCCTGCCAACAGCCAGTACCAACGTGCCAGCCAACATGCAGGTGGATCTACCAGCCCAGCCCAGCCTTAGATGACTCCAGCTCCAGCTGACACCTATCTGTAATCTCCAGAGAGTCCCCGAGCCAGAACTGCCCAGCCACACTGCTTCCAAACTCTTGACCCAGAGAAAATGAGAGAGAATACATTTTTGTTGTTGTTTGAAGCCACTAAGTTTTGGGGCAATTTATCATGCAGCAAAAGATAGCTAAGGCACTTATTTGTCTATTTCCCCTCGTAGACTGTAAACTCTGTGAGGGCAGGGTGCATGTCTCTCTGACTCACCAGTCCCACACCTAGAGCAATGCCAAGCACACAGCAGGAACTTATTTAGTGAATAAATGAAACAATGAAAGTGGTAGTGAGGCGATTAAAACCTTGGCGGCCTTTTCCCACAGCATCGTATCGCCAGGCTTCCTTTACGGAGTTGAACCACACAGACACCTAGGGGGTGTTTTTTTCTTGTCGCCCACACAGCAATTCATAGTTAATTAAACCTTTGCATAAACAGAACAAGCGAGGATGTAAAAGTAATGAGCTGACAGCCCAGGGTGTATTATATTGGGCTGAGAAGAGAATTTAATTTAGAGAAGAATTATGCACATGTGGTAGAGCAGTCCATTAAAACAAACCAACTCTCTGGGAAGAGAGAAAACAAAAATGGATTCTGCATCCTGAGAAATAAATAGTGAAGTCACACACTTGGGGTGCTTTGGAATTCTCACAGCTGAGACCCCAAAATGAGTTGGGAGAGTGAAATGGGGAGTCATGCCAGCAGGAGGGCAGAAGTGGGGCCCTCCAGTTGTTCTGTGTGGGTTGCAGGATGTGCCCCATTGGGGATAGTTCTTGTCCTATGATTGCGTTGCTCAAAATTCATCTGTCTTTGAGTGGGGTTCCCCAGAAGCAGACCTTGAGCCAAGAATCCGAGTGCAAGCATTTTATTGGAAGGTACAAGGAACATGAGTAGGTGGGAGGGGAGATAATGCAGGGAAGGAAAGGCAACTAATAAAGAATGCGTTATTAGGGCACCTACCACACTGGGCAACTGGAGCTTAATCCCATGGGGGAAACTCTGGGTGCCCTTACAAAACACACACCTCAGATTTATCACAGATAGGGAGTGAGGGAGCTGGAGTGCCTGTCCCTCCATACTCCTTGGTCATTAGCTGAAAGCTGCTCCAGGGGTGTTGACTTTCAGGCTCTTCTGGCCAGGTAGGTAGGCAAAGTGGCAAACCCTGAAGGCAGGCCTCTGACAGAGACGCAGGTGTGGGCACTGAAAGTCAGGCTGGTGTGCACAGAAGTGGTAAGGGGGTCTGCGGTAATATGGGCAGAGCCTTGAACAGAATCTGCTCACACCAGCCCTGGCTCCCACTACTGAAGAAGTCTACAAA
The DNA here is from genome assembly GCA_029593785.1 of Cabassous unicinctus. NCBI lineage: Eukaryota > Metazoa > Chordata > Mammalia > Cingulata > Chlamyphoridae > Cabassous > Cabassous unicinctus. The sequence continues at coordinate 17,108 of JAQZBX010033760.1, forward strand.
TTTGGCTCCTGGCCCCTGAGATTTCAACGTCCTCTTCCACTTCTTCATTTTTCTACCTCTGCCCCAATATTGAATCAATTCCCAAGTTCTGGCATTTCTCCCTCTGCCATCTTTTACATTCTCTCCAGTCTCCTCGTCTTAATTCAGGTCTGAGTCATTCATTCACTTAACAAAGACGTATTTCCTGCCCACTGTATCCCAGGCACTTTGTTAGATGCTGGGGACACAGAGTGGACAAATACAGATATGGAGGGCATAGACTGCTCTTTAGATTCTTTATCGACTCTTTAACATGCTCCCAGAACACATATCCTGGAGTGTGGGGATTTTCCACAACCTCTCAACTGTATAAGGTCCCCACAATTCATCCTACAGGCATGGAAAATCCCAGGAGAGAACTAGTTCTTAAGTCTGCTGTTTTGCCAGGGGTATCATAACATCCATGGCTTGGGGAAATCTAGCCTTTCCTTTTCGCTATTCACCTGCTGCCTCAGCCGTTTCCCTTCTCTAATACTGAAGTATTTATGGTAAGGAGGCACCACTGAGCTATTATCCTTCCAGGAACTTTGTGGGGGTAGATGTCAAATTGGTACTTTAAAACAAAGCCCAATTTAAAATACCTGTCACTGCAATGGCTTAAACATTTTTTAAAATCTCTGTGGGGGATGCATAGAAACACCTCTGACTTATACTAATATACTGAAACAGAAAATAAAAACAACAATAATGTTGAGTTGTTTAGAGATAAATTAACTCCCAATGAATAAACACATATGAAAGAAAGAAAACAGTGTTACCTGCACTCATTCATTTAATGAACAAATATTAACTGAATACCTATTAGGTGTCAGCTTCCATGCTAAGTCTGGAATAACAGCAGTCAATAAAGTGAGATGACATCTGAGGGATCAACAGGGCCAGCCATATCATATAGGCTATGGTGAGGCATTTGGATCTTATTCATATGTGAGATATTGTGGCTGGTTGGTTGCATTAATGACTCCAATTCTTCACCTCTCCTTGTATCTATCCATGACCACTGTCTTAGTACTACCTTTCCATTCTGACTCTAGGCTAAGCCATGTGACTTGTTTTGGCCAATGGGATGCTAGCAAACAGGATTCAAGCAAAGAGCTCTTGCATAATTGGGCTTGCTCATTCTTGCTTCTGTGCCTTGACCATGAGAACAAGCATGGACTAGCCTGCTGGAGGATGAGCTCCATGGACTAGAGCTGAAGCACTTCAATCATCCCAGATGAACTTGTCCCAGATCGAATAATGTGCAGCTGATTCCCCAGAATACTGAGGGAGCCTAACTAAGATCAGCTGAGCCGAGTCTAATCAGCTGAATACTATAAACTTGTGAACTATGTAAATATTCATGGTTATAAGCCACTGAGGTTTTCTCAGTTTGTTATCCAGCATTATTGAGGCACTAGATAACTGATACAGATGGGAAGCAATTGGTAGGTTTTAAGCAGGAGTATCAAACACAGTGCCTGGCACATAGAGGACTCTCAATAAATGTTATATGATTGATAAGCTATACCTCCTACTTGGAAAAAAAAGTTACATACAGTGTTAGAGTATGCCAGGCTGCAGTAACAAATAGGCCTAACCAGCTGATGGGTCCACACAATAGAATGTCTTTTTTAGCTTTCTATTTTTAAATGATTTAAAATTTATGGAAAAGTTACAAGAATTGAACAAAGGATTTCTATATACCCTTAACCCATATTACCCAATTGTTAATATTTATATTTGCCTTATTTTCTCTTTCTCTCTGTATATTTATGTTCATGTATGTATATACTTTTTCTAAAACATTTGAGGCTAGGCTGTGGACATGATGCCAGTTATCCCAAGGACTTCAGTGTGTATATCTCCCAAAGACACTCTTTTACATAACCTCAGTACAACTTTAAAAATCAGAACGTTAATATTGATATAGTAATACTATCTAGTCCACAGACACATTCAACCTCACCAACTGCCCCAATAAAGTCCTTTATAAACACTCTTGCCTTTTTTGTCTAGGATTATACATTGTGTTTAGTTGTCATGTCTCTTTGGTCTTCTTCAGTCTGGAACAATCCCTCAGTTTTTCCTGTCTTTCATGATGTTGACATTTTTGCATAATACAGGCCAGATATTTCATAGAAGGTCTCTCATTTTGGGTTTGTCTGATGTTATTTATAGTTAAATTCTGATTATACATCCATCTGTGTATTAAAAACTCTGAGTTCACCCTGTTATCTCCAGTTCCAATCTACTTTCTAGGCTCCTTCCTTTCCATATTTGTTTCTCCCTTCTTCAACTGTGAGAAAACCGACTTCCGTTATTCTCAATCTATTCACTTATTTTTGCAATTCTCCTGTGTGTAACCAACCTCCTGATTATGCTGACCATCTCCTTCACCAGCCCCTTCACACTTGTCAGCTTCATGGGCCATGTCCTCCCCCGTTTCACTGTGTCCTCATTGGACAAGCTTCTTCCCCACTGCAGCCCCACATTCACGGTGAGACCAGACCCCAATCTCTTGGTGGCTGTGCAAGCACCAGCCCTGACTGCAGGCCCCATTGCTATTGCTACTAGATGTTTATTTCTTGCTCATATAACAATCCCAGGTGGGTAAAGAGTTATACAGGATGGTGAAAGAGGTTCTGCTGCCCTTACCATGTGGCTGTCGAGGTAACTGAGGTCATCTCCATTCCAGTCTTCTAGAAGGAGGAAAGAGCATGGAATAGCACAGGGGGGACGTTCCTCTGGGACGCTCAGAGTGGTGTGCATCCCTTCCACCCATGTCCCATTGGCTAGAACTCAGTCACATGGGCACACCCAACTCCATGAAAGGTTGGGAAATGTAGTCTCTAGCTGTGTGCTCAGGAAGAAGAAATGCATTTACAGATTCCATTCAAAAACTGGAAGGATTCCATCCGTAGGCTCCCAGCATCTCTTCCTGTGTCTAGGGATTTTTTATGGTGCTCTCCGGTCCCAGATTCTCTCCTATTTCATTCTTTCTCTATGGGAAGTTATATGTATAACTTAAATTCAACAGATAAAATTTACTTTTCTCCCTCCTCATCCTCTACTTTCTGGTCCATATTCTCATTCTCATCAGAATAGGAAACTCCACATTAGCAGTTGCCAGGATTTCAGGTGGCCACTGTCAGTTTTCACTGCATACTTGCAACCCATTGTCTACCACTGTCTCCTTCAACAGCAGAGGGTCTTTAATCTGAAGAATCTCCTGCACTGGGTGGGTGTGCATTGAATGCTGCCTTTGGAATGGTTTTCTTTTAACTCTCTTCCAGGTTTAGGAGGCATGGAACAGTATTAAGAATTTGGGGTCTGGGGTGACACAGTGCTAGGTCCAAATTCCAGCAGCATTACTTCCTGGAGTTATGTCCCTCTTCTCAACCTTATTTGCTTACTTGTAAAAATTGTATCTACTTTGTAGGGCTATTGTGAGGATTAGATAACATCGCATGCATGACGTGCTTAACACAGTGCTTAGTGCCTGTTAAGCACTTGATTAAATGGTAGAAGTTGCTATTCTATCTCCTTTCATGGTCCACTTATTCCAGTAAGGATGTTGGAATGTTCCATCCCCACACTAAGCATCTCAATATGTTGTTTGATCACAATGGATCAGACAGATTAAACATTATGCCCAAAGTCATACTCCCGCCCCTCCCTGGCAGTAAGTGACCTGCCCATACCCAGGGGACCTGTGAGCACGCACTCACCTGAAGATGGGCAGGGACCTGCACCAGGCCACCTTCTTTCCTGAGCATCACTGCCTCAGGCCTCATAGCCTCCAGCTGCAGAGCCGCCTTCTCCCTGCCCACCACTGTGGAGCAGCCAACATCTCCAGTACCTCTCTGTGTGGCCAGTCAACAGAGACGAAGGGCTTTTGAAGCAAAGCTCAGGCAAAAAACAGACCCTCGCTGTCCCTCCATAGTGCTGACTGATTATAAGGTAGGCCTTTGAGAATGTGTGATAGGGCTCTGGCCAGCCAGTGTCCTCCTATTGAGCAGACAAATACTACCTGATGGCATCCCAAGCCGGTTATCTCTCCTGCTGCCTCCTTGGGGACAGTGCCTGCGTCCCCCTCCCAGTCTGCCTCCTCTTGGAACTTGGCGGCTGAGAGATAGGCCTGGGAGCATGCTAGCTCTGGTTGTCATGTGCACCAGGCGGTGCTGGCACTGGAAATTTCCATGCACAGTCAGATGTAGCCCATGAGACCTCCAGAGATCATGGGGCTGATTGTCGGACGATCTACTGTTTAACTTGGCTGGCCCCCTCAGGTTTGAGCAGGGTAAAAAAAAGGGCACTGTGTTTGGTCCTGGCTTAATGATGTGGTTTGGGCTGATGACTCACCTTTCTCCCATCCTAGAAGCTTCTGTGCAGACAAAGCTGCAGACAAATTAACCCCATATTTTGACTTGAAATTGCTTTGGCCACAGACAGTTACTCTGAGCTGACTGCAAGGCAGGGCCTTTATGCCTTGTAAACCTGGCTGTGTTGCCATGGAAACCAGAATTCTGCTAACCTTCTGGCTCTCTGGGGTTAGGAAGGGTCCCCTGGGAATAGAGGTGCCAGGCCAGACCGGGAGTGAGGTGGGGTGGCTTTAGCAGGTGAGGTTAGCAGGTGGGGTGGGGGAAGTCCCCCTTTCTAGGGTGGGGCTGAGTCCCCATTTCCAGCTGTGCTCAGGACTGAGTCCCCAGGAACTCTCCCTTTTGGGGACCCATCCCCTGGACTCCAGAGTTGGCTGGGACCAGGATAGAATTTGGTATTCCTTTAGCAGAATTCATCAGTTTCACTTAGCTCCTGACTCACTTGGGTTCTCAGACAAGTCCCTGGAGACAGAGCAGCAGAAGGGCTTTTGGGTTGCCAGCTAGTTCTGCCCTGACTTGTGCAAACGTGGAACTCTCTGTACCCCAGTTCCCTTGCCTGAAAAATGGAATGAATGATGATAATAACTATTCCCACTCACCTTATAAGGCTGCTGTGAAGGGGAAAAGAAATAATGTCCTGTGAAAACACTTGGTAAACTCTGCTGCCTTCAGACCTGGGAGACTTGGGAGAATCTCCATGTTCTTGGGATGGTGGTTGGTGGTGACCTGACTCCTGCTGTAAATCCAGGTGGCTAATCTGGGACCCAAGGCTGGCTTGATGCATCCTTAGTCCCTTGGGTTCTGTCTCCATTTTCCTGTGTTTTCTGTGGACCATCTCCCCACCTCCAACAAAATTGTGAGCTCTGGAAGAGTTGGGAGCCATATCTCATTCATTTCTGCAGCTTGTAATCCTTCCCCTTTATTACCCGGTGCCCTTTGTGGGACTAACACAGAACCTGATTCTTGGTAGGAACGCAATAAATATTACTACACAGGTAGCATTTAAAAAAATCTAACCAACAGTTAAAATTATCAGAGAGTCTCTGGCCATTTTGGGGGTGGGGTGTTCCCCAGAAGCTGATTCTGAGACAAGGATTCAAGGACAAATAGTTTATTTAGGAGGAGAATCCCAGAAAGCACCTGTAAGGCCCTGGGGAAGTGAGCTAGTAAAGGGAAGACAGCAAGTAACTGCTGTGGGCAAGTGGAGCTCAGCCCTGCTGGGGAGCTCTGGGAGCCGGTGTAGAACATGCCTCAGTGCGGTCCACTGCTCCCCAAGGAAAGAGGAAGCTGGGATATTTATTCTCCAGTGTCCATCAGGTCCAGGGTTGCTGGCATTAAGCCCATGGAATGGGCTGTAGTTCATAAACTTCAGTAAATACCAGAAGCCCTTTGGGGGCTTGTTAGCAATACAGATGCAGGGGCCACAAATGGGGAGAGTCAAACTTGGTAGGTCTGAGGTGGGGCCTGGAAACCTGCATTTCTAACACCCTCCCCCTACTCCCACGGGTTGGGTTGACCCCTCTTTAAGCCAGAGGGGATTGTTTGGGGTTTTTGTTTGTTCTTTGTCTATAGCAGGGGTTGGCAAACTTTTTCCATAAAAGAACAGATAGTAAAGATTTTAGACTTTGTGGGCCATACAGTCTCTGTGGAAGTGATCCAACTCTGCCTTTATAGCACAAATGCAGCCATGGGTAATATGTGAATAAATGATTGTGGCTATGCTCCAATAAAACTTTATTTACAAAAACAGGTGGTGGGCCAGATTTGGCTCCTGGGTTGTAGTTGGCCAACCCCTGGATTGGAGGAAAGAACATGGCCTTCAGAATTAGAATCAAGTTTGCATCCTGGCTTTGCTGCTGATCAGTGATGATTTCTAGGTGAGTCACTTCATTTCTGAGCCTCATTTTTCTCATCTGGATAATGCAAATAATAATTTCCAACTCTCAGAGTTGTTGTGTGGATTAAATAGTATATACAGAGTTCCCAATACATTGAGGGGCTTAAACTGTGACAGATTTCTCTGTCCCCCTTCTCTTCCTCCATGCATGGAGATGCATGGTTAATTTGATTGGTGGTTGATTCACTGACTCCATAAGCATAGTCCCATGTGACTCCTCATAACCCTGCCGTGCTCCAGGGCAATGAGAAGACTCCCTGGTCCAGGCCATCAGCTTTGGGGTGAGTGGCAGGTAGAGAAGCTACAGATGAAAGGGCCCTGCTGGAATCTGATGATGCCCAGAGCCAAGCGGCACACTATTCTATGAGTCTCAACTTCTCATTTTGGTTCTGAGTGGCCCAGACAAGTGGGAAACAGTTTTGGTGGCATGATTCACAGGAGCCGTAGAGTAACCCAAACCAGCTGCCTGGGAGAGTTACACTCTCCTGATAAAACAGAAAGATTTCTCCTATGGATTTTCATGTTGGATAAGGCTTTTAGCTCTATTATCAGAGCAAAGACAATACGTATTTCATAGGGCTTTTTCTTAAGTCCCACAGTGTAGGGAAGTGGCCAAATGCCAAAGTACAGTTCAATAAAAGTACTTCTATGGAGTCCAAAGCAATGTGGCCCTTTCATTCTCCGATGCAGCTTAACTCAAGGACAGAACTTAGAGTACCAGGAGGAATGGATGGGTGTGGGGGCCATCAGCCTCTCCACAAATATCGAGCTCTTGATAAGGACTGAGTGGCAGTGAATTGGAGGTCAGTATTTGGGAAGCTGCTATTCTATGAGGCTCATTAAGGGCAGAGCTGTGGGCTTTTGACTGTCCCCCAGGTTGGGGGCCTCATGGCCTCTTCTGAGATTGAAGAGCCTGTGAAGGACCCAGGCCTGAAGACAAAGTCACTCCACCTTCCTAAGGAGGTGAGCCTAGGGCACACCTCTGAGGAGGATCAAGAGGTCTTATATCACCCCTATAATTTTAGCCTAGAAGATTTTTAAAAATGGGCCTTATTAAATGTCCAGTTCAGTCGTAAAAGATTTCACAACATCTAACTCTAAACAATATAACTTTCTAGGGAAACTTCCATGAAAAATTGGTTTTGAAATATGTAAATGTGTTGGTTTATATAAATTACAATTTTTATATAACAAACCTCAGCAAACCTTAATGTCCAATATCAACAACCATTTACTTAGCTCATGATTCTGCAGCTTGGCATCCTGGACAGGGCCCAGCTGGGTGTTTCTTCTGTTCTCTGCTGGGCTCCGACACGTGTCTGCAGTTGACTGCCAGGTTTACTGGGAGCTGGCTGGTCCAGGATGGCCAGTTGGGAAGGTATGTCTCATTACACATGGTCTTTCATTCTAAGCAGGCTAGCCCAGGCTTGTTCACACAGGATATGGGTAGGATTTTGAATGAGGAACTGTGCAGTCTTCTTGAGGCTTTAGCTTAGAATTGGCAAAACGTTACTTTTGATGCGAATGTTCTTGCTGTCCTGATTTTGTGATAATCAGGGAAGGCTAAACATTCGCTATATTAGAAACCATGCATGTGTCCCCAGACCTAGTTTTTCTCCCTAGGTCTGGTTTTTAGAATGCTGGTGATAAACCAAGCCTGATTTATTATATGACCATCCTGTATGGGAAAAGACTATAACTTTGGGTATCTTAGGTCAACCTTAAGAGATATAGCAGGGGGACGGATGTGGCTCGGGTGGTTGGACATCCATCTCCCATATGGAGGGACCTGGGTTCGACCCCTGGGACCTCCCGGTAAAAATAAAAAAAAGAAAAATATAGAAGGCA
>JAQZBX010033761.1:0-25241 GCA_029593785.1 Cabassous unicinctus
ACATCCCATGACCACTTGAGGCATGCCCCAGGAGTTCTCCTCCACACACATCCCACCATCACTGATACCCCACACCAGTGATCCTCCCCTGCCTCAGTTGTGACCCTCCTGTGATCCAAAACTTCCCCCAGAACAAAGCCAAAATAACAAATGAAAGTAATAATAAAAGAAATTAATAATAATTAAAAATAAATAAAATCCAAATAAAAATTGTAATAAAATTTAAAAAAAAATTTTGTTGTACCTTTCATCTCTAGAAGATCTGTTATCTTTTATGTATAGTGACAAATTCTTCTGTATGTTTCCTCAGTGTCTTAATTTTTACACTCTGTCTTTATTTTTTTATTTTTTATTTTTTTTGTAAAATGATATATAATACATATACATATATGTGCATTTGTTTACATAAATGTTATTTGTTATATATATATGTATACATTTTATAAAGGTGCCTAGATTACCCAAATATTACTAAGAAACTACAGGGATTCCCATGCGGATGGGGAATGGTTGTGTGGGGTGTTGTTGGGGGTGTGGGCGGCGGGGAGCATGGGAATACACTCTGTCTTTAAAGAAGCTTTTGATTACAGAAAAGTCACATAGAAAATATAGGTAAATTTGCATATATCCAACCCCCTACCACTCTCTCTCATTAATAACATTTTATGTGTATAGTACAATTGTTACAATTGATGTAAAAATATTGAAGCATTGCTACTAACCATGGGCAATGGTTTATATAATGGTTTTCATTTTGCCTGTACACTTTTATAAGTTTTGACAAAATTTAAAATGGCCTGTATCCTTCATTGCAAGAACATGCAGAACAATTCCTATGCCCTGAAAATATCCTATGTTCAATCTGTTCTATTCTGCCCTGCCTCTCCACTCAGAACATTTGTGGAGAACTAGGAAAGCTTATTCACTGTTGGTGTGAGTGTAGAATGGTACAACCACTGTGAAGGACTGTTTGGTGGTTCTTTAGGAAGGTGAATATAGACTTGCCATGTGCCCCAGCATTATCATTGCTATGTATATACCCAGAAGAACTGAGACCAGTGACATGAATAGATATCTGCACACCAATGTTCATAATAGCCAAAAGTTGGTAAAAACCCAGGTGTCCATCAAAAGATGAATGGATAAACAAATAGTGCATACCCATGATGGAATATTATACAGCTGTAAGAAGAAGTCATGAAACATATGACAACATAAATGAACTTGGAGCACATTATGTCGAGTGAAGCAAGCCAGACACAAAAGGACAAATACTGTATGATTTCACTATTATGAACTAAATATATCATGTAAATTCATGGAATTAATCAGAATGTAGGTCACCAGAAAATAGAATGACTGTACAGAATGGAAAGCTGAAGGTTAATCTGTGCAGAATTGGTTAAAAGTTTGTTTATAAATCTTTGGAAATGAAATGAAATGTTGAGAACACTTCATGCTATTTGTGACTAGCAGAGCTATTATATGGGCATGACAATAGTTGAAAGCAAAAGCCTAAGGACATTTGTATTACAAGAAGGAAAGCTAAAAAATGTAACTTGGGATTGTATAACATAGTGAAACTTCATGTAAAATATGAATATGTGTGATATTGTTTATATAAGTCTGTGTTTTGCAAAATATAAATACAAATAAACTAGAGAGAAGGAAACAGAGTATCAGTTATGTATGGCAGGGGAAACATAGAGAGATTGAGAAGTGATGAGTTCTGTTTGGTTGGTTTTTTTTTTTTATTTATTATTATTATCATCATTGCTGGAATAATAAGATGCTCTAAGAATGATTGTAGTGATGAATGCACAACTATGTGATTGTACTGAATACCATTGATTGTACATTTTGGATGGATTTATGCTTTGTCAATATGTATAAATAAAATTGATTTGTTAAAAAGTTTATGGTGCCCTTAGAAATTTTAATTAACTTTACTGTAATAGTGAGGAAATGGATAGACTTGATGGTAACACATTATAGTGAGATCATTAACATGGCTGGTTTATGAATGGGATTGTGGATGAAAGGGAGGGAAGGTAATGTAAATTGAAATAAAGCTAGAGAATAATCTAGGGACTGAATAACATAGTGAACCCAATGGTAGAGAATGATTGTGGTTAACAATACAAATACAAGAATGTTTTCTACGAACTAGAAAAAAATGTACCTCACCAATACAAGGTGAAAAGAATATGGAGAATGGGAAAATATAATTAATGTAACTTATGGACTAAGGTAAACAGCAATATGTTATTATTCTTACATCAGTGTCAAAGAATGTGCTACATCAATGCTAATGATCACTAATAGGGTGATATGTGATTTTTTTCTTTTGAACTAAGGAAAACATTAAAAATTTTGGGAGGCAATGACTGTACAGCTCTTTGAAGAAAGTGAGAGTAACTGAGTGTACACTTTGGACAGATGGTACAAGGCATGGGCCTGTGTAACACAGTGAACCATGTGGAGGATGATGAACTGTGGTTAACAGTACAAATATGAGAGTGTTCTCTCATGAATGATAGCAAATATACAATACTGATATATGGTGTTAATAATATGGGGTGCTTGGAAAAATACTAAATGTAAGTTATAGACAATAGTTAGTAATATTTTGATGATGTTCTTTCAAAATCTGTAATAAATATTCCACAAAAATGCAAGGTGTTTGGTGGAGAGGTGATGTGTGGGAATTCTGCAGATTATGCATGATTGTTTTGTAAGTGTTCAACTTCTCTAATAAAAATATACTAACAAAACGGTTTTCATGAGGTAACTCTTAGGCAACTTGTGCAGTCAAAAGTATAAGCCATAATGTAAACTATAGACCCTGGTTAGTAGCAATGCTTCAATATTTGTACAAGTGTAACAAATATACCACAATAATGTAAGATTTTATTAATAGGAGGAAAATTTGAGAGGGAGAAGGTATGGGGTATATAGGAATTCACTATGCTTTTAATGTAATATTTATGCAATCTAAATCTTCTCAATAAATAAAGTTTATTATACAAGATAAAGTTGAAAAAAAAAAAACCCACAATGATGCCCTTTTGTAAAAGGATAGAGTGAACAAGATTACACATCTTTTCTGCAGGCCACTAAAATGGAAGGCTTTGTGATGTCATCTATAGTGTTCTTCACAGTGCCAAAATCAAACCTCACTGACATAGTGAGGTGCAGTGCCTCTTGTCTCTTTATCAACATCACACCAACAGGAGGTAGGTGAGAGATATTCAAAACAGGATATCAAGAAATCACATACAAAAATGTACCAAGCAGTGTAATTAATGGGCTTCAGGCCCAAACCTGATACCCCACCATGAAAGAGTATGTGGAAAGCAGCATTCACATTTCAAGGCTGCAGCTTTGTACCCTGTTGCACAAGGGCGGGTGAAAATGCCAACAGACTTCGGAGGGAAGGTGTGTCAGGTTTATCGTGCTGGACCTCCTGCTTTTCCTCCTTACCAGTAGCTCTCCCTAGGTTTCCCCCATCACTTCCTGCTCTCCTACAGATCTGAGAACATTCACAATTAGCTAATTGGAAAGCTTAAAGTTTCGCCAAAGAAGGTTAGTCAGTTCCCATTGGGGGAGCACATTGTTTATAAAACTATCACATGAATTACATTCTTCTCCTTGCAACTTGCATCACATTCTCAAAGTCATTTTTTAAAAATTAATTCATAACATCAAGAATAATTCACCTTGGCTATTTCCCTTCATTTACCATTTGTGGGAAACACCTTACTGAGTGCCACTTTTACATTCCTATTCCACAGTGTATAGATGAGTGGGTTCAGGGTGGGACTAACTGTTGTGTACAGGATGGCTACTGCTTTGCCATTTTCCACAGAGGACCCAAAACCAGGAAGGATGTAGGTATAGGTGACAGTAGAGTAGTACATGCAAACTATCAGTAGGTGGGAGGAACAGGTGGAGAAGGTCTGGCATATGCCCTCAGCTGAGTGGATGCACAAGATGCTGGCAATGTTGAAGGCATAGGAAGCCACAGTGAGCAGGAAGTTAACCACCCCAAAGAAACCATCTGCAATGACAACCATGACATTGTTCACATATGTTAGGGCCACAGGCAAGCAGCAGCAATGTAGGTATTTCACACAGGAAGTGATGGATCTGATTGGGGCCACAGAAACTTAGTTGAGTCATCAGGCCAGTGTGCACAGAACTGTTGATCCCACTGATCACACATATGCTGCCTCCCAGCAGGGCGTGGGCATGCCTGCTCATCAGTGTATGATAGTGCAGAGGCTAACAGATGGCTACGTAGTGGTCATAGGCCATGATGGTGAGCAGCAGAAGCTCAACCCCCAGAATCCATGTCAGGAAGAAGAGCTGGATCATGCAGCCCCCATAGGAGATAGTAGTGCCCTTGTCCACTAGATTCTCCAGCAACTTGGGGAGAATGGTGGATGTGCAGATGAGGTCTACAATAGCCAGGTTGGTGAGAAAGAAGTACATTGGGGTGTGGAGCAATGTATTCAGGTAGCTGGCCATGAGAATAAGGCAGTTCCCTACAAAAGCCACCAGGTAAAGGAGCAGGAAAAGAGAAGAGAAGACACCCTGGAGCTGGGGGTTTTCTGAAAAGGCCTGCAGGACAAACTCTACAACTGCTGTGGAGTTGCCTACTGCCATTGAGTGGGTGAGCCTCTCTGGTGGGTCCCAGGAAGGAAAGAACACCTGGGAAGAGGAAGACACAGGGACTGGGTGGGTGATGTGCCTGCTCTGCATGTCAGTTTTAAGACTTTGTGGTGGTACATTTGACCTAGGAAGCACATGGATACAATGTTAACATAGATCCTTGCACTAAGGGAGAAAATCAGATAATTAACTTTCCCATCTGGATCCCTCTTGTAATACTTCCCAGGCCCACAGACACCATTCCCATGATAGCTTCTCCTTCCTGTATGTAGCTGGGCCTTCATTGTTCAGTAATTACCACAGAAAGTGAAATCAGTTTTGACTTTGTGAACATTTCCTATAATGTCCAGGCATTTGAAAGCCACTGGAAGATGGATCATGTAACAAAGGACGCTGTGCTGATCTATAAGTGTGTCATGGAAGCCACACACATCTAACCCAGCACAGCAGTAGCTCCAGGCCATGGAACTCCCAAAGAGGAAAATCCAATTCAGCTGGGAATTGAGCTAGTCTTCATGGAGATTACACCAAAGAGAGGATGGAATTCTTACCTGCAGACAGGATGAGGTGAGCAGAGGATAGAGCTGAGGTGGGGAGGTCAGGTGTCCCTGAGGGGACCGCAACTCATGGTGCAACCTGGGAAGTGGTCTGGGGCACAAGAGCTGTCTGAGTCTTGGGGAGCAACCACCAGCTTCAGAGCAGGCAGAAGGCACTGTCACAGCACAGCTGGTACTAACTTGGGTGCAAGTCCTTCAGTGAAATCAACAACCACCCAACCCTGCTTTGTGAACTACAGGCTGCTCCTCAGAGTGCATGGGGCATCCATGGCTGCTGTCTGAGCATCAGGATCCTGCCACCTGCAGAAACCCAACTCTTCACTCTAATCCCAACCAGACTCTCTGGGTCTACACGGGAAGCTTCTTCCTTTATTGGGTGTCAGGCTGTGTCAGGGGGCTGGAGATGCAGTGCAGAAAGAAAGAAATCCAACCTGTGTGGTATGAAATATCCTTCCAATGCACCAACCCAGTTTCGAGGTCTTAGAGTCTTCCTGACCTAGTATACTTCTCCAACAACCCATCCCTGAGCCAAGATGCTAGGGCAATGTGGGACCCAACTCAGATGAGGAGACTTTCTTCCATGAGACCCAAACATGGGACCAAGCAGCTGTGATCCATCAACCCCAATGTAAACATTTCCATCCCCTTTTATGTACATTGCACACTCCAGAATCAGGCAGACCTGAGGAAAGGAGGGTACAAAAACCTGCCTTGCAGCTTCCCCTTGGGTAAGGACTGCCTGAGAACAGGAAGCTGTAAACATGTGTGTGTCCTTTCCAAGGAACTGATTTCTCCCCAGTGTCCCATGAATAGAGATGCTGCAGATTTGCAGAAACATGTATCAGCCCTGAACATCCAGTAGGCCAAGTGCAGGAACAGGTGTAGTCAGGGTTCTGTGACAGTTCCAACTGTGGCTTGTTCATTCCCCTCACCCTCATTGCCCCTCACCATTACAAAGGTCAAGAGTGCACGGGCTGTAGGCAGGAGCCCAAGCTGTGTCCCTGCAGAGCTGGGATAATAATGGTGCAGCAAGACAAATGGGCATTCCTTACACCCAGTGTGATCAGCTCTGAGGGTCACTGCTGAGCCATGCATTGACCACCACCACACACACCCTACCCTTCAATGCATGGGACCATCCTTGTGTAGGAACAGGTGACTGAAGCCCTCCTCTGGCCCCTGCTACCCAGTGTCCACCATTAATGTTCAGGGCACATCCTGCTTGTGTATCCTCACATTCACCAGGGTGCCTCCTGCCCGCAATTCACAGGAAACTGAGTCAGCCTCCTCCAGCTGGTGGAAAAAAATTGGCTCATTTTAAAGCTCTTGACTTATTCTAGAGAAAAATCTACAGGCACTGTTTTCCCCTCTTACCAATCAACTGCACAGATGGAGCCAGGGGCAGCAGAAACAAGGAACTCAAGAGTCTCAAGGCAATTCAGCATTTCAAACTGAAATAGAAAAAGACAGGAGTAAAGTGATTGTAGGGGCATGTTTTCCACATTAAACACGGCTAAACCAAAGCTATCTTTTCAGGAATATTGCAAGTTAAATGAGGAAAGATAGTCCAAAATTCAAAGGTTATAATGGAGGGGCCTCAAATTGCTTCCTATCTAATTTGAAGACACTCAGTTTTTATGAAAAAGAAAAAATATCTTTACTGAGGTTAAAGAGAAGGCAGGACCTTGGGGTTAACAGCCGCAATTCTTCCCATTTGGGGCTTCCTTTGTTTGCTACTGTCTTTTAAATCAAGAGCATCTGCTAACTGTGGACAGTGACGTCACTAGGGAGCAAGGAGGGGCCAAGGAACAGGAACAGCTCTCAGGGAGCAATTAACCACAGCCAAAATTAAACAGGGGCCCTGAGGCTGCAGTCTCCAAGTGGGGCCAGAGTGAGGACATGAGGAAGGGCAGGGGCAGGCCAGGTCCCTGAGGCTTTGGAGAGGTCCTTCCAGGCCTGTAGCTGGGGACAATTCCCATCCACTTCTGGCCTGAGCCAATACAGAGGGGTAGGCAAGCTGACCCTCTGCATGGGATGTTCTTACTCTGCTGATCCAGACAAAGGCCTGTGCACATCTGATCCTGCAGGAATCCAGTACATTCCTTAGAGCAGATTTAGATTTAAAGAAATATGTAAGATAGTACTGAGTGCTCCCATGCACCCCACATCCATCCACAGTAGTCTGCATGCTGCATTAATGTTGAATATTTGTCACAACTAAAGAACCAATATTGATACATTATTAACTAAAGTCCTCAGTTTATTCAAATCACCACAGTTTTTCTGAATGCCCCATTGTTGTGTCCACATTCATCTCAGATGTCACAGGACATTTAGTTGTCTCATTTCCCTAGGCTTTCTTGGCATCAGCCATTTCTCAAACTGTCCTCATTTGATGACCTTGGCCATTTGAAGACTGTTCAGGGACTTTGTTGGAGGCCCCTCTATGGAGATTTGTCTTATGTCATTTTTGGTTAGACTGGGTTATGGGCTTTGAAGGAAGACCACAGAGGTAAAGCACCATTCTCATCACATGCTATCAAGGGTGCATACTCTTGATAAAGGAAGTGCTGGGGCCCTAACTCCCCCTCAGCAGAAACCCACAGCTTTAGGAAAATAAGCTCCCCTTGTCCCTTTCTCCCTTCCTCTCTTTTCTCCCTGGAATCCACATCTTTAGGAAGATAAGCACTCCCTGCCTGCCCCTTTCAACTGGAATTTACAACTCTAAACAGATAATGACTCTTTTCCTCCCTATTAGCCCTCTGCTTTAGGAAGATAAGCTAACCTTGCTCCTTTTGCTTTTGTAACCCCTGCCTGCCCACTTGCTTAGGAATTTGCCTGCTTAGAGTTCCTATATAAACTTACGAAAACCAAGACATGGGGCTCAGATTTTTTGGAGACTTGACTCTCCTCTGAGCCTGCATGTAATAAATCTTTGTTCATCCACCCCTCAGAGTGCCGCTTGGGTTTTCTTTCCATCTGCCACAACATTTGGTTCCCTGACTGGGAAACCCAACCAAGTAGGCCCATTGTGCCTCCAGCTTGGGGCTGATGGGCATGGCCAGTAGCGATCTCTGAGTGAATGGGTAGGCGCCACCCATCCTCTTAATGGTACCTACTTTTGAAGTGGTGTCCACAGGCTGCATCCCCACACCCCAGCTTGACTCAGTGGAGAGGCAGACTGAACAGTGCAAGAAGACTCTGGAAAGGTAAGGCCCTGGGTGCCAAGTCCGCAGTCAGGCCCATCTCCAGAGAGAAGAGACTGATCACCTCCCAAAATCTCGAGTACTGAGATACCAGAATAGGGCAATCCCTGTGGGAGGGACTGCATAATCTCTGAGCGATTGTGTGTGTGAGTGAGGATGACAGAGGCTTGCCTCTGTTATTCCAGTCTGTGATTCCAAAGCATGTGCTACAGAGCCCGTGTGGACCCTAATCTGTTTTCTGCGGCTACATCATATGGCATATCGGCCCACCTGAACTCTGCCCAGGTGCCTTAGCCAAGAAGAGTTGAAGTCCTCATGAGAGATGTGGACAGGTGGGCATCTGAGTGGCCTCAGAAAAGGCAACCCATTCCTTCATCTCTCTTGCACCACTGACTCATGGTGTGGACTTATTACTGTTAATTCCTGAGGGAGGGATTGTGTAACTTCTGAGAGATTGTGTGTGTGAGTGAGGATGACAGAGGCTTGCGTCATTTATTCCAGTCTGTGACTCCAAAGCTTGTGCTTCAGAGCCTGAGTGGGCCCTAAATTGTTTTCCACAGCTGTGTCATATGGCATATTGGTCCACCTGAACTCTGCCTGGGCACCTTAGATAAGATGAGCCAAAGTTCTGAAATACATGGACAGGCAGGCATCTGAGTGACCTTGAAAGAGGTGATCCCTTCCCTTGTCCATCTTGCACCACTGATGCAGGGTATGGGCTCATCACAGTCAAAACCTACCAACTTAAGCTGCATGCTCAAGAATTTCAAGAAGGGTTTTTCTGGGGATTAAGGCATCTGGATGAACCCCAGCACACTCCGAACCTTATGTGAAGTAGGGTGGCCCACATTTAATGTTGACTGGCCCTCAGAAGGGACCCTGGATCTAGCCAGGGTCTGTGCAGTGTGGCTGGTTGTCACAGGAACTCCTGGCCACCCCAATCAGTTTCCCTACATTGACTCTAGGTTAGAGATAGCCAACACACTGCCCCCTTGGGTTTGATTGTGTGTTGGAAAAAAGGGACAGAGCAGGGTCTTGGTTGCACAGGGAACAGGGCTCTGGAGGCCAGTTATTCATCAAGGGTCCTTGGAGGATGACCCACCACCCCCATCACCACCGCCATATGCTCCAGCTGCTCTAGTCTCTCCTCATAGTCTGGGAGTGCAGGCAGATCTCCCAGATACAGCCCCACCTTCAGTCCATCCGGGAACATCGACCCCCTCTGAGGAAAGCCCCAGAACCCCAATAGCAAAGAGGCTCTGGTTGACACAACCTACATTAAAGATGTCCCTCTATGAAACACAGGGTCTGGCCCAGATCAGTGAGAATGGGACTGTCCAACCCAAGAGGCCTTTTTTGTACTACCAGCCCTTCATAACTACAGACCTCTTAAACTAGAAGCACCACACCAGCTCCTACTTGGAAAAGCCCCAAGTCCTTGTTGATCTCATGGAATCCATTTTCCAAACCCATCATCCTACTTGGGATAATTGTTGCCAACTCCTCCTGACTTTGTTTAATATGGAGGAGAGACGATGGATTCTGATGAAAGCCCCAAAGGGCCTGCAGAAGCAGGTCCCTATTGGCATCTTGAACCCAGAAGATTGGGCATGAGAGGTGGTGCCAGAAACCCAAATGAACTGGGACTTCAACACTGATCAGGGAAGGGCTGCACTCCAGCAATATCAGGAAGTGCTCTTTTGAGGGGTCTGAAAAGGGGCAAAATGAACCACAAACATGACAAAGACAACTTTAGCCACTCAGAAGCCGAACAAATCTCTAGATTTCTATGAATGACTTTGCAAGGCCTTCAGAATCTAAACCCCTTTTGACACAGAAGCTCTGGAAAGCCAGAGGATGGTGAATGCCACCTTTGTTGCACAGGCAGCAATGGACATTAAAAGAAATCTCCAAAAATTAGAAGGGTTTGCGGGGATGAACATCTCTCAACTCCTTGAAGTCACCAATAAAGTATTCATCAATCAAGATGAAGCCACCAAACAAGAGGCCAAGAAGCAAATAAAACATCAAGCCTCCCTACTGGCAGGAGCCTTGGGAAATCCTGACCCCACCAGATGTGAAGGGACACCTCGAAAAGGGGAGCCAGAGACCAATGTGCCTAATGCAAAGAAAGTGGACACTGGAGAAATGTGTGCCCCCAAAAGACTCAGGCACATAGAGGGCACATCCCTAAAGGGAAATATCGACCTGAGCCCCAAGATCATCTGATCAGGCTGGGAGGGCTCAACCCCAAATCGGGGTGACTGGGCTCACTGGGAACATGGCCCCCATGAACCCATGGTCAAACTACAAGTTGAGGACCATTCAATAACTTTCATGGTGGACACTGGTGCTGAACATTCTGTGGTCACAACTCCCATCACCCACTTTAGTGAAAAAACTGCTAATATCATAGGAGCGACTGGGGACTGGCCAAGCCAACAGCCTTTTTGCCAGTCAAGAACTTGCCAGCTTGTTGCCAAGAAGTGACTCATGAATTTCTGTACCTGCCTGAATGTCCAGTCCCCCTACTTGGTAGGGATCTCTTAACCAAACTGGGAGCCCGGATTACCTTCAGACCTGAAGGGCCAGCAAGCTTAAGCCTTGGGACCAGCCTCACTCTCCTCATCACCATACCCTGAGGTGAGGAATGGAGACTTCATTCAGAAGAAACTTCAAGTCAGAATCTGGAAAAACTGTTGGAACTTTTCCCCCAAGTTTGGGCAGAAAAAAATCCACTGGAAATGGCACTGAGCCATGCACCCATCATCATTGATCTGAAGCCTGGAGCAGTACCGGTCCAGCAGAGGCAGTATCCGATCCACCGTGAAGTGCAATTGGGCATGGTTGAACACATAGATTGCCTGAGAAGACAAGGAATCCTGATCGAGTGCCAGTTACCCTGGAACACCCCATTATTACCAGTAAAAAAGCCAAATGGAACCGGATATTGACCAGTGCAGGATTTACAAGCCATCAATAACACCATTCTCACCTTACATCAGGTTGTTCCCAACCTGTACACTTTGCTAGGACAGTTGCCACCTGAAGCCACCTGGTTCACTTGCCTGGACCTGAAAGATGTCTTCTTCTGCCTGTGGCTGGACCCCACAAGCCAGCCTTTGATTGCCTTTGAATGGGAAGATTCCAGAACCCAGCAGAAAACTCAGCTAACTTAGACCCGGCTCCCACAAGGCTTCAAAAACTCCCCTACCCTTTTTGGTGAAGCCATGGCAGCAGAGCTGGCCACCTATCCATAGGAGGACTGCAGGTGTGCCCTCTTGCAATAGGTAGATAACCTCCTACTTGCCAGTGAGATGGAAGAGGATGGCTGGAGAGGGACCCAGACCCTCCTAAAACTTCTAACACAGATTGGGTACAAAGTGTCTTGAGAAAAGCCCAGATATGTAAACAACAGGTCAAGTACCTGGGGTTCAGCATCACACAAGGTCACTGGATGCTCAGACCCAAATGAAAGAAAGTGATCTGCACCATCCCTACCCCCACCACAAAAAGAAAGCTTCATGACTTCCTCAGGGCTGCAGGGTTCTGCCGCATCTGGATTCCTGGGTTTGCAGCCATGGCCAAACCCCTTTACAAAGTTCTGACAGGTTCAGAGAAAGAATCCCTTGCCTGCAGAGAGCGCAAAAGGGGGCCTTTCAAAACATCAAAATACAACTCAGCTGAGCCCCTGCCTTGGGGCTCCCAGATGTAACTCAAAACTTCAACCTGTTCATGCATGAAAAGAACAAAGTAGCATTGGGGGTCCTCACACAAACAGTCAGCCCCTGGCAAAGATCCTTCACTTACCTCTCCAAGCAGTTGGACCCCTTGGCTGCAGGGTGGCCATCCTGCCTGAAAGCCCTGGCAGCATCCATAACCTTTGTCTAAGAAGCCAATGAATTAACCCTCAGACAGGCTATTCATGTTATGGTGCCAATGCAGTCACTGCCCTAATGAACTCACATGGGCATTGGTGGATATAGAATCCCCAGCTCACACATTACCAAGGTTTACTCTGTGAAAACCCAAGAGTGACAAAAGAAACAGTGCACAGTCTAAACTCTGCCACCTTTTTGCCAAATGAGGAAGGGGCTCTTGAGCATGATTGTGTTGAAGTGGCCAAGGAAGTTTACGCCAGTCATCCTGACCTCCAAGACAAACCGCTCCCTTCCCCAGATTAGAGACTATTTACAGATGGGAGCATTCTCATAAAAAAATGGGGAAAAGCTTGCTGGATATGGAGTCACCACTGCTGAACAGGTGGTGGAAGTGGCATCTCTACCCCAGGGAGATGATCCACGCAATGAGCAGAACTCTGGGCACTGGTCCAAGCCCTGCAGCTTGCCGCTGGGCAAGTGGTAAACATTTACACTGACTCTAAGGATGCATTTGCTACCATTCATATCCATGGGGCAATTTATAAATAAAGAGGCCTCCTAACTGCAGGGGGAAAGGAAATCAAAAACAAAGAAGAAATCCTCCAACTGTTAGAAGCAATCTGGAAACCAGACAAAGCCACCATCATTCACTGTCAAGGACATCAGAAAGGAATGGACATGGTCACTGAAGGAAATAGGTTAGCTGACAAAACAGCTTGGCAAGAAGCTGAAGGAACCCATGGAATATGAGTCCTGGAATTGACACCACAGCTGTCCCTCTTAGGACAAGAGATTAATCAACTAAGCTATACCTGGGAAGAACAGGAATGGGCCAAGAGAGAAAGGGGAAGCCAAACCTCTGAAGGAACTAGGCTGCTCCTGGATGATCAGATTTGTCCCAAAAGGAGTTGCTCATGTCCTCATCCAGCAATACCACCAATCCACCCACCTAGGGAAAACTGTGCTAGAAGTCTTGCTCAGGAGATATTACTACATAGCCTGACTAGCTTCTCTCTGTGCCACCATCAGCAGCCAGTGCCAAGTTTGCACCAAAAACAACCATTTGCAGGGCCCCATGCTCTGGCAGCTGTCCAGCACACAGGGATGGCCCCCACTGAAGATCTCACAGTAGACTTCACAGGAGTGAAACCAAGTCAGGGGTACAAATATCTGTTGGTGATTATACGGACCTTTTCAGGTTGGGTCAAAGATTTCCCCACTCACACTGAAAAGATAAGAGAAGTGATTAAGACTTTACTTAGAGAAATCATTCCCTGACATGGGCTGCCACTGTCTTTTGGAAGTGACAATGGCCAGGCCTTCATGGCTGCCATAGTCTAAGAGCTAGCAAAAATGTTAGGAATCAAGTGGTAACTCCATATCACTTACAGGACCCAGAGTTCAGGGAAATTTGAACGCATGAATCGAACTCTCAAAGCCACCCTAGCCAAATTCTGCCAGGAAACTGGTCTCCCCTGGGTAGACTTACTTCCCTTAACCCTTCTTTGAGTTAGGTGCACCCCGGGACCCACAGGCTATTCACCCTTTAAAATTCTATTTGGACAGCCACCCCCAGTTACCTGGGCCTTAAAGGGAAATCTCAAACTTCTGGGGGAGGCTAGCCAAGATTCTATTCTACAGCAGCTGGGGAAAACTCTAGCCCAAATACATAAAACTGTCTTGTCCCAGAACCTCATCCCCCTGGGACACCCAGTGCATCCCCACTGGCCATGGAACCTAGTCTGGGTCAAAGACTGGAAAAAAGAACCCCTTCAACCTTCCTGGACAGGTCCACATACTGTGATCCTTGTAACTCCTACTGCTCTTAAAGTTGCAGGCATTGTCCCTTGGATCCATCATTCCAGGGTCAAGAAGGCACACCCTGATAAAGAGCAGGACAGCTGGACAGCCTAACCCATACCCAGCCACCCCTTGAGAGTGCGAGTTGCCCGGGATCCCTGAGCACCAACCTCATCAAACGCCTGCTGAATGGACCCCTGCTCCTGGTGGATCCTGTGCTTATACGGCCTACTCACTTTGGTATTTGAAGTTGGACTCACTGCTGTGGCCCCTGCAGACTGGACTATAGTGAATAGAACCCTAATAGCAATTACGTATTGGTATATAATCGGAGGCTTCTCTGCCATGACTTGCTTATCCTTTCCTTCCTTGTCCCCTCCCTAGGAGCCAATACCTGCCCCCAAAATCTATGGCAGCTGCAAGTTAGTCAAAGCTGGGGCAAACAATCCATGCTGAACACTTCAGTCCCATTCTTGACTGAAGGTGCAGGTGCACTTGGCAGGTTCAACTTCAGCCTGTATAATATTTGACACTTGCAGGGCAATCCAAGATCATGCTCCTTACACCTTGTTAGTTGTCCTGTACCCCCACGCCCCCATACCTGCCCCCAGGAGAAGGTGTAGGGGCTGCAACTATGGGAGTTACAACAAATACCTCTGCCAAGACCCCCAAAAGGGTGGAGGATTCTGCCCCTCTTGGAGCTTGCTGGTAGGTGCCATCGCTCCCTGGAAGGGGGAGCCACCAAATTCTCCATATATCCTACAGAAAATCCCCAGCCTGGCAGGGTGTGGCATAGAAACCTGTGACCCCATAAAACTCACAATATTAAATATAACCAGTGTATCATAAAATACCATTTTAAAGTCCCAAACAGGACTAAAACTAGGAATCAGAATATATGACCAAGTGGGGCCGGACCCAGGGGACCTCTTACTGGTCCAACTGATCCCGGTAACCCACCCCTAGAGAAAACCCTGGTGAAAAATATCAGTAAAGCTGCCCAGACACTAAAAGCCAAAGGTAGGGCAGCCCCCCCAACAATGTCCTTTTGAACCAGGTTCAAAATTTCCACCAACTCCTAAATGAATCCCAGCCCGACATAGCTGCATCCTGCTGGCTATGCACTTCCTCAAGCCTAACCATCTTCCCCGTATCTGTTCCATGGAATGTAACCTTCCTGACCCATGAGAGCTCTGTGGTGGGGACCAGGCCCCACTCAATCTGCATAACTGAACCCCCAGGATAACTGACTAACTGTAAGAACATAATTACCATATCTCCTTCAACCATCCTCCCTTTTGGAAAGGTTAACTGTAACACCACCTGCCCACTCAATGAGCCTGACCGATGTGCCACAAACTCCACCATCTGGGTCTGTGGCACCAATGCCTACCAGTGCCTACCCCAGGATGACCAGGGCATCTGCTACCTGGCTTGGCCAGTACCATCATTCTCAGTGTATGGAGAAGAATTGCCTGGAGAGCTCTCCCAAGCCAAATGAGCAATACAGCCCATTCTGATACTCTTAGGACTAAGAGTAGTCAGGAGGGCAGCAGCAGCAGTTGGTCAGGAAGGCTTACAAACCCTAGCACAGGAAACATCAAATGACCTCGAAGAAATATCAGAGGTTCTCAACAAGTCGAAAGACCAGGGAGACTCATTGGCAGAAGTAGTTTTACAAAACAGATGAGGATTAGACTTGCTCACTGCAGGTTCAGAGGGGATCTGCCAGGCCCTGGGGGGAAGAATGCTGTTTCTATGCAAATTCCTCAGGAATAGTTAGGGACAAGGTGGCCCTGCTAAAAGAATGAGCCAAAGACCACTTAAACTGTGTATACCAGGCATCCACCAATGGAAACTACTTTCAGTATCTCCTTCCCTGGATTTTGGCATTCATGCCAGTAATAGCTTCAGTCTTCTTTGTCTTAACTTGCACGCCATACATTCTACAGTACCTAACACAATACATCACTTCCTGCTTAAACACCTTAAAATACCAAATAATGCCTCGTGTTAAATATCAGCCCTTGGGGACTATAGAAAAATCCCCATGTTAATAGATGTTGCCACATAAAGAATTATAAGGGCATCAAAGGGGGGAGATGATAAAGAAAGTGCTGAGGCTCTAAACCCTCCCTCAGTAGAAACCCACAACTTTAGGAAAATAAGCTCCCCTTGTCCCTTTCTCCCTTCCTCTCTTTTCTCCCTGGAATCCACATCTTTAGGAAGATAAGCATTCCCCTCCTGCCCCTTTCAACTGGAATTTACAACTCTAAACAGATAATGACTCTTTTCCTCCCTAGTAGCCCTCTGCTTTAGGAAGATAAGCTAACCTTGCTCCTTTTGCTTTTGTAACCCCTGCCTGTCCACTTGCTTAGGAATTTGCCTGCTTAGAGTTCCTATATAAACTTATGAAAACCAAGACACGGGGTTCAGATTTTTTGGAGACTTGGTTCTCCTCTGAGCCCACATATAATAAAACTTTGTTCATCCACCCCTGAGAGTGCTACTTGGGTTTTCATTTCAGCTGCTGCAACAAAATAACAAATAAATTATAAAATATATTTTTTTCAACAGAATATATATGTAAACTTGCCTTACACAATATAAATGTAAAATGTAATTTAATTGTAGGTTTTATATTGTTTTATTATCACATTTAGGTCAATAACACTCATTTTACCTTCACAGTTTATTAATAAATATAATAACTAAAGGGACAAATCATCTTCATTTTGATATTTTTCATTATTGTTTGAATTAACATAATTAGTCTTCATAAACATTATAAGTTCAGTTATCCAATGCTAGAAAGTTTATTTTCAAGATGGATATGTGATGTACATTTTAAAATACACAAACTATAGATATTATTGACTTGTCCTCTTTAAAGAATTCTGCATAATATTCTAAAAAAGTATTGACCTAAAATTAGCCTAGGGTTCCTAGGATTCATCCACATGTGCTGGAATAATGAGGGATTTATTTTCCTCTTATTCATTCATGTATTTGCTTGTGCTCCCCACACTGAAAATGTAAAATAGAATCTGTGTCTGTAGCCACATTTGTCTAATTCACAGTCTCCAGTGGATGCTTTCATGACTAACCATTAAATATGACATCCATTCATTGTATGCAGAATTGAATAGATTAGTTAAATCTTTTGTATGGGTGGTTTTTAAAGGAATAATCCCTTTAAATGTACCTGAAGGAAAAGAAAAATTGGTTGTGTTATGTCAAATCTCATATAGAGAAATGTAATTGTTTTACCTAAATTCATTAGTATTTCTCCATCTAATTCCAGGAGGGAAATTGGTCTTTAATTTCTTATTCTTAGGATAATTTTGCCAGTTTCTTTAATCAAAGTTATACTTTGAAATGAGATTTCCCTTCATTGTGGCTCAGACAAAGGGCTCAGCTAAAATCCCAACAACCATGGTCACCATTCCACGTGCCCTGTTCCCAGAGTGTTAGGTGAGCTCTCTATTCTTGGGGTAAATTCTCAAAAAAGAAAGGAGACCAGGGCAGCAGTATAAATTGTGAACCATAACTTTGACACTAGGAATTGCCCATAACCTTCTTCCAGTTATAGAGAACATTCTTCACCCACTTCCCACCAAGCACAGGGAGTAGTGCAGAGGGACATTGGGATGTCCTGACCTGGCTGTTATTGGACAAGGAGACAGGCTGAGCTCAGGAAACCAGTTTCTGTAGACCTGTGTACAAGACCTGCATTTCCTTTCCTTTTCATCAAACAATTTTTATTTGTGGGGAAAGCAGTGATTTACAGCCATAATTAATCCACAGATTAGAACAAGATGTCCATGTCTTCTGTGCAATTTTCCTTTTTCAGATGCTCTATGGATTTAATTGGTAATGAACCCACTCTGCAAAGGTAACCAGGCAATGGCCACTTTAGAGAAAAGGGTGACAGACAGGTGGTCCTGTGCATCAAGACTCAGGGACCATTTTCTACCTGCCTTCTCTGTCATCCAGAGAAGAAGCAGAGGAAGGAGCCTTGCTAGGCAGCTCTTATTAGCCAACAGGGGGAAAGGCATGCAAACACAGCCTTCTGCTGCTCATGGAAATCAGCTCCTCTCCTGTCCCTGCAATTGCTGAAGAAGAGCTCACTTGTGCCTCTGTCTTTCCTCAGGGTCCACCACCATGGAGACTGCACTGATCTGGGCTTCCCTTCTCATCACTGTCAAAGGTAACCTCCCTCCTGTATCAGGTTCAGCTGTGACTGCTCTACCTGGGACTATTTTAAATTTCTTTTCTCTGTGTGTGCAGGTGTGCTGTGTGAAGTTCAGCTGGTGAAGAATGGGGTAAATGTGAGACAGCCTGGAGATACTCCGAAACTCTCCTATAAGTTTCTGATTCATATTCACTGATTATGCAATGAACTCTTGTCTGCATGGCTACAGTGCAGGGCTGGAGTTGGTGACAACAGTGAGTTAAACACCAGGAAACAATCAGTACTACTCTCCATCTGCTCAAGGGAAATTCACAACCTCCAGGGACAACCCTATGAGCACAGTCTCTCTTAAAATGACCAAGCTGAAAGCAGAAGACAAGACCCTGTATTACTGTGTGAGAGACACAGGGAGGGGAAGTCAGGGTGAGCTCAGACACAAACCTCCACTGAAGGGTCACCCTGGGCTCTCCTCTCCCCATGCCTGAGCCCATCCCTCTGTCCCTGAGGGCTCCAAGAAAGTAAAGGATGGCCCTGCCTTGTGAGGGCAGCAGGCTGCCTATGGGGGCTCACAGGGAGCTCAGGATGACAGCACCAGGGCCTTCCATCTGTCATCAACAATCCACTGTCCAGGACTTGTTCCAGCTGCAGAGGAGAGGCATGGAGAACAAAGAGAGGCATGCTGGGGGACTGGCCTTCTGCCATGTATGGCACCACCTAGCTCCCTTCTGCACGCAACTTGTACTCAGTCCCCACATGCTCATGCATTCCATTCAGAGCACCAAGGTTTGATGCCAACTCTACTGAGCTCAGGGGCCTCCTGTACACTTCTGGTCAGAGCAGGGTTTGGGGCTTCAGTGAGCAAAGCTTGGGGAGTGTCTCACATGGTCTCTGCACAGAGCCCAGGCAATGGGCCTGACTGAGATCCAGAGGACATATCTGCATGGCCCATTCCCCTCTCTCCTTCCCCTGCCCCTTCTCCCTACAGTCCTGGATGCCAGGCTCAATCCCTTCTGGCCTGTAGGACCCTCACCATGTCCTCAAGGGCCTGCAGTGCCCAAGGGTCCCCAAGAATCCCCTGGAGGGGACCATGCAGAGTGTTCTGCAGCTCTGAGTGCAGCATGGGAAGGTAGTGCAACTGGGCACCTGCCTGTTTCTGCATGTCCTAGAAGCCGGGTCTTCACCTGGGGTCCAGCCAGAGCCCTCACCTACCAAGATGGGAGTTAACACAGACCTGGCCCGAGGAAGCTCTCACCTCCTGCAGAGCACTCCTTTTTGTGCTCACATCTCAGTCACTTTCAGTCATTTATTCAACAAGCAAGTCTTACCCTTGCCTTTTCCCATCATCACCCCCCTTCCTCCTCTTGTCACTCACACATGCTGGTGACTGATGCTTCAACTAGAAGGAGAAAAACCCAAGTTCAAGTTTCTCTGCATGAGGGCCTGCTCTGCTGGCCTGTTCCTTGGACCTGCTAGCTCAGGCACAGCCTCCACCGTACTGTGCCCTGCTGCCCACTAGCCTTGCTGGGAGGGGCAGAACTTCTCTTGGATGGATGAGGCAAACCCTAGGACATGGGGAGTGGGGAGGTCATGAAAGAGTCATCACAGGAAGAGCCCCTGGGAACAGGCTCTGAGTTGTCCAATCCCCATTCCAGCAGGGGAGGTGGGGTGGGTCACTCACGGTGTCTGCACACCCCAGCCTCCAGCCTCCTGCTCTTGTGAATAGTAAAAGCTGCCTCTTGAGAAGCTTCTATGTACCAAACACTCTCCATACATTACCTCTGGCTCTCCTAACAGAGAGACAAGTGCCACCTCCCCTCTGGGTGGATGAGGAACCCCAGGCTTGGTGAGAATGCACATGGTGCTAATGTTTTGAGCTGGAGATCTGGACCAGGGACTGACTCCTATGCACAGACTCTTTCTACCTTACAGCCTCTTCTTAGATCTTCCCACTCCTGGAGTGATGAGGTTGACAATGTGGCAGAGGGATGGGGTCTCAAGGTTGGAGTGCACTTTTTCTAATTTGAGGTGATGAGCAGTGAGCTGGCTACAGCACAGCCTGATGGTTTCTGGCTGGTTTGTGGCCCTGGGCAGGGTTCACTTACCTCTGCTTGTGCCTCTCCAGAGCTTTCCATTGGGTACATAAAGGACAGCTGCATAGGAGTGAAGGTGGGGAAAAGAGAAAAGTCCCTGAGAAGAAGGTAGAGACTCAATGATGAGTGAGCTTTCTGGTAGGCCAGGCACAAACCAGGTCCTGGGTTATCTCATGGAGGCCTCACCACACCACTAGGAGGCAGGCAGTTTGATGCTGAAGCCCATGGGTATGATTAGGTGGATAAGGCCACATAGATGGAAAATGGTAAAGCCATGATCCATACCTTGGTCAGTGATGGCTCCCACTCTTGCCATCAGGGGTCTTCCTTCCCACCCAAAGGCTGGCCCTGCAGATTCAGTGGGCAGATCTGAGTCTTCAGAGTAGGTGCCCCCAGGCTCTATTCCTAGACTCCCCTCTGGTCATCAGGAACTCTTGGCTGGAGATGGACAGAGGACACCCACCACCCACTGACCAGCCAGGGGATGGGCCATCATGAGGCCATAAGCCTCTCAATGCCAATGAGAAGGCATTGGCCCTTCCTCCAGCTGAATGCAGCCCACACCTGTGTGGGTAGTGCAGGATGGTGTGTAACTGACCTCAGTGCCCCTCTGCAAAAGTCAAATCATTTTAGGTGCTGCTGCAATGAAGTTCTGGGCTCTTGACCAGAGCTGCTACTGCTCAGGCCAGCAGGAAAACACTTGATTGCCCTTCCTGGCCTAAGAGTGCTGTCCATCTCCCAGTTCTTCCAGTTCTCACAAACCACTGGTTGGTGGGGTGTAGTGGGCCAGTATGTGTGTGGGCTCCCCTGCTCCTGCAGCCTTTGCTTAACCTAGTGATCCTCCTCCATCACCAGCTGCAGCACCCTGTATGCCAAAACACTGCCCCATGGGATGGTCATGACTTCTCCTTGGTCATGTGGCTCTAATCATGGTCCTAGGAGGAAGATAAGGAGAGAAGGAGGCCACATTGGCACAATATTCTAAGCCCTGCAGGAAGGAGCAGGACTGCAAGGGAAAGAAGCAGAGATTTATTGACCAGGGTGGGAGCTACAGACATGGAAGGAGAGAGGCAGATTCAAAGGGGAAATGCTCTTGCTGTATCTGAGGGGACATCCAGATACAGCAAGAGCAGCATTTTGCAAAATATGCTGACAAGAGGTGTTTCCAGAAGAAAAAACATCTGATGTCAAAAATAATTGGAAATTACTGCCCTTCTCTCCTCCTTTGGAGATTCACAACACACCTTGTTATGGTAAAGGCTCTGAGAAGTCCTGCAATGAAGAAAGTTTCATTTTGTCTAAAGAAGTATGTCTCAGAGTTTGGAGTGTATACTTTGAAAATGCTGAGTGGGGGCTATAATGCATGAGAGCTATATAAACCCTAAGTAGTAACAGAGTCCACCTTTCTCATTTTACAAGGGGAAACCAAGGTCCCCAGAAGGGAAGCTGAGGAGGTGAGGAGTCATCCCTGGATTCTGGGACTCTGGACATGGGGCCAGTGAGGTTACCATTACACTCAGCTTCCATGGAGAAAGTACTATTTAAAGCAACAGTAATAGAACTACTATTTTTCACCTGGTACATTAGCTGTCCAGGATAAAGACTATGATCTCCAGATCCCCTAAGGCTGGATATAGACAGGGAGCCAAGTCCTGGCTGACAAGACACAAACAGAAATGGTGTGTGTGAGTTCTGGGAGGCAGGTGTCCCTTCCTTTTATCCCTCTAGCTGGTTAGAATGTGGACATGATAATGGGAGCAAGGGCAGCCATCTTATACCATCAAGTGGAAGCCATAAATTGAGGATCATCCTCAATTTATGGCTTCCACTTGAAAACAGGAGACTAGATACCTGTATTACCATAGGCATGGCTATTTCTAATAGAAGGGCCAGCCCGATCCAGCACCACAAAAGAGAAACATTTCTCTGAATCAGAAAGTGATTTATTGCAATTGCACAAGAAAGTAACTGAGGGAATCTTCCCAAAACCAGCTCAAAATGGGAGCTAGGGTTTTTATAGGCAAAGGAGAGGGGTAGGAGAGAAGACAAAAAATGCAGCCAAGGGTCTTGTGAGGAGGGTTTGTGTACAATTTTCCAGATTTGCATTGTCTCAAACACATTAAATTTGTCCTAGTTTCAGCAGCTAATAAATCACAGTTTAAATATTGTTCTGACCACTCAAAGATATCAAGCTTTTAGTATCTGAGAAAAGTTACAAATTTACTGAGTTATAAGATGCCCCTGACACCAGTCTGGTTTTGCTTTGAGATGGTATCTTATTCTGGTAGGCAAATCTGAGAAGTTCTGATTAATATCCATCAGGGAATTAAGTGGAAACAGTAAACTTCTAAAATTAGATTAATAAAAAACCAGCTCAATTAGTGTATGAGTTTTCAGAGCTGCTTAAGTGAAGACATTTTTAGTAATACATTTTCCAGTGATCAAATCACCAACTTGTGTTTATACTTTTCTTATGCTAAAGAAGGAATATTTTGTAAACATTTCTCATATAACAAAAATGGGCTAAGGGCTCACCTTTACAGTTACTTCCTTCTGATCGTGGGCAAAGAAAATTTTCATGTCATTTTAGAGAATGCCCTAGACATAAACCCACAAAGTCAATAATGGCAACAAAAAGATAAGCACATGGGCAAGCAAAATAAAGACAGTACTTAAGAAACTAATTAGGCAGGTTAATTAACTACTTATAAAAATGAATCATTTGTCAAGACATTTAATATGTTCAATATTCCACTGCATATGATCCAGTATAAATGGGATATTATCATATTCATCAGGTATGTAGGTACAGCACATAATACTAATCAATGCACAAGTTTCTATTTGTACTGCAGTTAATATATCTAAGCTCCAGGTTTTCAATACAACACATATTGTCCCTTCATGGTTACCAAATTGTTACTGTAAGCATGGCTATTTCCAAGAGACAGATCCATCCGATCTGTTGCTCAAAGGAGAAATTTATTGTGAGTGCATTAGCAAGGAACTAGAGGAATATTCCCAAAACCAGTTCAAAGTGAGAATGGGAGCTAGGATTTTTCAGGCAAATTAGAGGGTAAGGAAGAAGAAAAATGAGTGATGCCAGAGGTCTTGTGTGGAGGGTATGTATAAATTCTCAGTCCTGCATTGTCTTAAGCACATCAAATTGGTTCTTGGTTTCAGTGGCTAATAAGCCACAGTTTAGATATTGTTGTGCTAACTGCTCAAGGGTATAAAGCTTTTTGTCTCTAGGAAATGTTACAGATTTACTGGGTCACAAGGTGCTCCTGACACCAGTCTGCCTGGTTTTGCTTTCAGATGTTATCTTATTCCTTTAGGCAAAACTGAGAAATTCTGGTTAATATCCTTCAGGGAACTAAGAGCAAACAGTAAACTTATAAAATTAAATTAATAGAAAATCAGCTCAATTGCTATATTAGAGTTTTCAGAGCTGCTTGAGTGAAGAACTTTTTAGTAAGCACAATTTCCAGCTATCACATGATGACCAATGATCTATCACTGCACTCCAGAATGGACACTAATGTATGAGAGAAATACTTTTCTTGTTTAGAGCTCCTATGATCTTGGGTTTCACTCACTCACTGCTAGGTGACTGACCATCCTGGTTTTCCTGACTCTGCTGGTCTTAGCACTGAAAGCCCTGTGTCCCAGGAAAGCCCTAAGTCTGAGGAAAACTGGGAAGGGTAGCCACCCTATGTGGAAACCAATCCCATATGTTATCCACTTAGTATGATATCAACAGCAAATATATAATCATTAAACTACTTCTCTGCTCTCCAGCTGCTTCCCAGCCTTCCACTTACCTGGTCCCCCACCTCCTTCTCATAACTGTAAAGTGGGAAGGTCTGTATATTTTAACACTGGCTGAAACAAAAGGAGGTTAGGGGCTAGCCACATGCTCTTTCCAGGGTTACATTGCAGTTTAACTGACTTAATCTCATGGACTTTGGAACCAGATACACACATGTTTGGATTTGTGTCCCAGTACTTGATGGCTGGGTGGTCATTGAGCCTCAGTTTCCTCACCTAAACACTTGACATAACAGGACTATCCTTCTGGAATTATCAGGAGATTAAATGACATAAAATAGGGAGAACATTTCAAAAAGTGCTTCTTCCAAGGAAATATTCAAGAATAGCAGTTGAATTACCATGGAGAAACACCACCCATACTCACCTCCATTCACCCCAACTGTATTCACCTCCATTCACCCACTGGTATTCATGAGCATTCATGCAGATGGTGAGAGGTGCAGCCAGTAGCATTGCTGTGAATTACAGCAAGTTGTGGGAGAAAATGGAATCCAGAATCCTAGAATGCTTTTGGGGCCCCCTTCTTGTGTTTCAGTTGAGAGACCTGGGCCCACAGAGGTGAGTGTCCTAAGAGCAGGGCTGCAGAGAGGTGTATCTGGACCTTGATTGGTGGAAGGAAAATGAGGGTCCAGCATTTGTCCACATGCTTATTCCACACCCCTCGCTCCAGCTCAGGTTCACAGAGTAGTTAAGCTTACAGAATGAAGTAAGGTGTCCAGATTACATAAATCTCATGCAAAACCTCCTAAGCCATGATGTCAACCCTGGCAGCACATAAGAAGCACCTGGGTGATTTATTTTTTATTTATTTATTTTTTTATTTGTAAAATGATATATAAATACATATGCATATATGTGCATTTGTTTACATAAATGTTATTATATATATATATACATTTTATAAAGGTGCCTAGATTACCCAAATATTACTCAGAAACTACAGGGATTCCCATGCTCCCCACCACCCACACCCCCAAAAACACCCCACACATCCATTCCCCATC
>JAQZBX010033762.1:0-25253 GCA_029593785.1 Cabassous unicinctus
TTTTTTTGGACAATGCTACTCCCCCAAATATCTTTCTGCTTTCTTACAGAAAGCAAAATTTTCAACCATACATTGTTAGGTCAATATAGAGTTGCTGTTATGAATGAATTATTCATTGCCATGTTTCCCCCCCAACCTTAATCTGAACCCATTTGATCAACCATTAAGGTGTGATGTAACTCTCCGTATAGCTAAATATGGAATGACACAGGCCTGCCTTTCCCTATGGGCAGATATAATTAACATTTCATAAGGTAAGCACTTGAGCATGTTATTCATGTTTTCCCATATTTGTAATTGTCACATAAATTGATTTCTTTTTCTTATTTCATTGTTAGATTATGCCCCAACATATCTGTGTAAGACATGTTCCCTAAATTCAGTGACTATTAGTCATTTGCTTTGATGTTTTTTAATAATCCACCATGCTGAGAACTATTTAGTTTGATTTAAAGAGATGGGCCTATTACAATAATTTTTGTAAAAAGCATTTATTTCCCTTCCCTCCTACTTATATTATTGCTTTGAGATATTGCTTTTAATTAAGTTCATGCTTTGATAGCCACAACCAGTCTATATAAAGTATACAGCTACTTAGGAACTACTTATTAAGTTGTAATTCTGGAGGAAAAAAATGTTGCTTATGAAATCACTTGTTAAAGAACTCTTTGATACAATGGAAAATCACAGCAGCTAAACATCAGTGGAGTAATTAAAAACTCAAGAGTTTGGTAACATCTAAATAAGACAAAACTTGACTATTACAATTTAGGTCAAAGGAGATTGCAAAAAAAATTCAGGACTTTATAACTTTGGAATAAACTTTAATTTCCTTATATTAAAGGAAGTGCTAATACCCTATCTGCCCTATTTTTCAAGATTACAGATAGGAAAATCAAGTGTGATTTTGACAGAAGAACATGCTGCTAAAGAAAACTACTCAATGCCTTGAGGAAAAAAAATGGAATGGTGTAACATTTTAAATCAATCTAAATTAAAACATAAGCAAAGAAAAAAAGTGAACATTGCCATGTTTTTCCAGGATAGAGTTTGAAAAGGAAGCAAAACAAATTAACAAAGAAAACCATAATCCCATTTAAAATATAGTCATAGGTAGATCAGGAATACTAGAAAACCTAAAAGGCCTAGCAAAAGACTTTTTAAAAGAGTTCCTCCTACTCCAAACCTGCACATATTCTTGTGCTCTTGCAATATCAATTTTCATCTTGTTCAAGAAAGGAGTATTTGCAAGCAACTTTACTAGTAATAACTGTGAGTTCCTTCACATTTATATTGGAAAAAAAATCTGCAAATGTGACTCCATGTAGAGGATCATTCATTTCTTTTCTTTTTAGATTTAATTACAAAACAAATCAATACTATAATTTTTTATGTTTATACTTTTATTAGAGAAGTTGTGAACTTACAACACGATCACACATATTGTGCAGAATTCCCATACAACACCCTTCCAACTATACCTTACATTGTTGTGTAATATTTGTTACAGATTATGAAAGAACATCATCAGACTATTACCACTAACTATGGTCTATAGTGCACATTTGGTATATTTTTCCCACACCCCCATTATTAACAATGTACCTTCTTTTACACTGATACAAGAATATTACAGCATTATTGTTAACTGTGGTCCATAAATTATATTAATTGTATTTTTCCCATGCATCACCCATATTTCTAATACCTTGTAATAGTGATGTACATTTGTTCTAGTTCATAGAAAAACATTCTTTTTATTTGTACTATTAACCACAATCCCCATCCACCTCTGGGTACACTATGCTATTCAATCCCTAGATTATTCTCTAGCTTCTTTCAATTGACATTTTCAGTCCTAGACTTCACCTTTCAGCCACAATTCCATTTATAAATCAGCTATGGTAGTTACATTCACTATAATGTGCTACCATCAACTTTATCCATTTCTACACTTTTACAGTCAAGCTAATTAAAAATTCTACATGCATTAGGCATCAATACCTCTTCTCAGTTCTTAAAAAACTTCATTTGGGTGATCGTGGCATCTTTGGATTGAACATGAATGGAAGAAAGAAAGACGACTTTAGAGTTTGGAGAGAGAGTTAATAAGTCATATTTAAAGTGCGACTCCTCATCTGTGCTCTAAATTCTAGACCCAAGTCACATAGTTCCCGCTAAGTCAATGTTTTATCCATTTGACCTCTTCAAATTCCACTTTCAAAATATATGGCAAATTCTAACAACATCACTATGATAATCTCTCTATAAATTGGATTATCATATTCTGCAGCTGAAGATTTAGGTTTTTACAAGACAATATTTAATGAACAGAATTCCAACAGAATAAATTAATTGGAAAAGTAACGAATAGGATCTGGCCTCTGCACTGTTTTTAACAGGAATGTTTCAACATAGGCCTTACTGTTTTTGTATAGAACTCTAAATTTTAAGAACAAACACACATGTTGATTTGGAACTTATGTTCCAACTTCCAAAGATCTAAAATGAATAATACATCTTCCCTACTCTTTTTTTTTTTTTTATAAGTGGTTCTGGGCATTGAACCCAGGACCTCGTACATGGGAAGCAGGCACTCAACAACTGAACACATCCACTCCCCAATGAGAGTTGTTTATTTTTTGTTGTTGTTGTTTGTTTTTAGGCAGTACTAAGACCTTTTACATGGAAGCAGGCGTCAACCACTTGATCTACATCCACTTCATTCCCTACTCTTTAAATACCTAAAAGGTCACTTAAAACTTATTGCTAGCCATCGGAGTTTAGCCCTGTTCACAGTTCTCCCTGAATATCTACATAAGAAGTAGGACATTTTTGTAACTTAGGAGCCCAGAAGACCTAGAATTGCCTAGAAGTAATTCTTGTTAAGTCCCTTTTTATCTTTTATCTTGTTTTTTGTTTGAGATACCAGGACTAGGGATTGAACCCCTTGTATGTGGGAAGCTGGCACTCAACCACTGAGCCACATCGGCTCCCCTGAGTTGGTTTTTTCGTTTGTTTGCTTGTTGTTTGTGTTTTTTGTTTTTAGGAGGCACTGGGGACTGAACCCGGGACCTCCCGTGTGGCAAGCAGGAGCTCAACCGCTTAAACCACATCTGCTCCCAAATCCCTTTTTCTGCAACTTATAACCAATTTTCTTCATTGACTATACCTACAGTAATCATTCAAATTCTTTTAACATCTTTCTTTATGACTGCTGAAATTACTATATCCACAAATTTCCCTGTGTTTCAATTACACTAGACATCTTGGCAGTAGATAGAGAAGCCAAGCCAGAAAGTCTCCAAATCAAGTTGTATTGCATTAACTTGTGCCCCCTTGACTCTGCAAAGACACATAGCAAACCTATAAACCTGCATAAAACCTGTGACATTTTTTATATCAGGATAAACATATTACAGCTTTCGTGTTTCTAGAAGCAAGAAAAAAATAAAAATATGGTCGATCTTCTCTTTAATAAAATGTAGTGAGATATCATTTAGTATTTAGTGAGTATTTATGAGTTAGGCATTGTGAAAAGAACTTCACGTGCATTTAAGTATAACATTCAAAATGATTTTGTGGAGCTTTCTTTATGTTATTTGCACCATTTCTACATGAGATAGCCATCATTAATGGAGGTTAAATAGCTTGTCTGGATTCATCCAGACTGGGAAAAACCAGGATGTAAACCAAAATCTGTCTGACTCAGAAGTATATCCACTTAACTGCTTTGCGATCTTAATGATATTGTGTTTTCCTACTTGATTACTTCATTTAAGGGTAAAATCAGCTCAGAATACTTAAGTACCTCATTTGATGGTAAAATCAGCTCAGAGTACTCTTTTTCCACAACTAAGACCTTTTGTTGTTGTTTTGTTTTTGTCTATCCCACTCAGTTACTATTACAAAGAAGCATCGGCTATCTTTTTTTTCTTTTAAAAATATTGTATATTTAATCAACTTTGATAGAAAAGATAAGCAACAATAGAAGCAAAAAATAAATGACACTTTTATCACACTATTTTACATTAACCTGGTGTCTTTGAATCTTAGTATATGAATTCTTAGTATTTACAATGAAATTTTTGTAGCATTTGCACATGCTATTATATTTAAGCAATTTTATATACATAGTTCATATAATTATCATTTCATAATAAAAATATGCATTGTATTATATGTCATAGAGCATGTAGCCATTCCCTAGTTGCTAGGCATATTTATTTTTAATCTAGTTTTTGCTATAATAAAACATGCAACACTTAAGATTTTTGAAAATATGTTCATTCCTTTCATTTGAAGTTTATATAGGCCTTTCAACTTACAGAAGTAGAAAGGAAATAAAATTTTATGTTTCTATTACTCCTCATTTTTATAGATAAAAAAACTGAGAATCTGAAATGTGTATAGCCTTAACTCACACTAACATTAAGTGAGACACACAAACATGAGATTTAGAACTCTACTTACAATACCTGACCCAGTATTCTTTCTCTGGCACTATAAAATTATTCCCTTAAGACTAATTACAGAAATACTATGTTAATTTTAAATGATTCTTCAAATGCTTGTTAACCTACTACTTTATAAATATTGAAATACTTGTTTTCTATTTATTTCTAGTTTAATAGCTGTGAGTAATTAAATAAAATGTGTAATTTACTGCATCTTCTATATTTATTTGGCTTTGCTATAATCTGAATATTTATTTACAGATAAATATTTAAAGTTTTCAATGAAATCTTAAACTTCTTTTTGCTGAAGTAACTGTCAAACTCCAATTAGACAATATGAATGCAATTTATAAGATACATTAAACAGTAGCTACTAAAATATGCTAACGCAGCATTTAAGCAGAAAAGGTAGGTCAGAAAATTCAAAGTAGTAACTTTGTACTATTGTTCAATGCAAAACTATATTCCAAGTGACCAGGTCACCATAGAAACTAGATATATATGTATACATAATACATATTTTTCTAAATTTTATGCATTGAAACTACCAAATTATATTAAGCTTGTTTATACGTATTCCTATTTCTATTATAAACAAAGATAAAATTGTATTCAAAGAGAGTTTAGAATTTGAGATAACCAAATGGGAAAAAACCATAGTCTGTATTTTTTCAGGGGTCATTGAAATTTTTTATAAATTTTATTTGTTTTTACTTAAATTAACATTTCTTGTATATTCTGTCAGGTAGGCAATGTAGTTGGTACAATTTTATTTAGGCTTTAATAAACATAGAGCATTTTCATTCTACTTTTTAAAAATATGGATAAAATTAGAATTCATTCTTTGTAAAAGAGGTCATTGGAAATTGTAGCAAATATGTACTTTTAATTCAATATAGATTTTTAAATCTGTTTCTTTTTGGGTGGTGTTTTTATTTATCTCAATAAATATTTTTATTAAACATTATAATAACTAACCAAAAATTATTTTCTTGAATAGTCTTACATTCAAATAGGACAATACTTATTAAGGTATGTTATTAAGAAGAAAACAGTGTTTTATTTATTCTAAAATTGCCCTTCCCCCATAGGCAAAGCTGTGAAAGAGGCCAATATTTGACAGATTCTTTAGCTAGCTAGCTATCTACCTACCTATCTGCCTCCCTACTTACTTACCTGTTTTAGTTTCCTAGCTGCTAAAACAAATATAGTACATTGGCTTAAACAATGGGAATTTACTGGCTCACAGTTTTGGGCTAGAAATTCAAAATCATGCAAGCAAGGTAATGCTTTTTTAAATGTATTTTTGATGTATTAATAAGTATAATAAGGAGGAATATATATTTTATAACTTTGCCTTTAGTCAATCTGCTTCAAAAAAAGGAAGCAGACTGCATCACCGTATTATGGCATACACTGTTTTGTTTCTGTGTAGAATTTCCAGGGAAGTGTCTATAGAAAACTGATACTTGTGAGGTCTTCAAATTCAAACACAGTTGTGGAAATCTTCCAACTCAGAAAGGAAGAAGGTAAAGTCTCAGTAACCCAAGTATATTTATTTTATGGTTAAAAGTTCAACTCTCCCAAATCTTTATCCAAGAGCATGTGTGTATTTTAGTTCAGAGTGTTCATCAAAACCTGACATTTCCTTAGTCAGTCATGAGTTCTGCTTTAAATAAAATATTAACCATTTTGGTGTGTATCCTACAATACATAAATAAAAATTCAAATATTTGCATGCTAATTAGTTATACCTATATTTTCACAGCTGCAAGATATTAAAACGAAACACTTGATACATTACAGCATTCATCTCTTTCATTCACACTTCTTTCTCTTTGTGTGTGTGTGTGTGTGTGTGTGTGTGTGTGTGTGTGTATTCCACTCTCCCCCCCCACCCCCCACTGCGACTACTTCTATTCAATTTAATTTAGTCATATGAGAGAATCACTGGGTAAATCTTACACTAATCCAACATTTCCAGTGCTTACTGTGGGAGGTAAAACTTATATGAAAAGTGAATTTACTAAGGATAATGTTCTTGTATAACATAGACCTTCATTTCAAAATAACTGCCTCGTGTCAAGAATGAGCAGAGCAGGAACTTCAGTGAGTAGCATGGAGGCTTCAGACAAGCCTGACAAGAAAAAATACCGTTTTTATTTCTAGTTTCTTTTTCTCTTTCACTTTTAACTGTGCAATATTTAGAAAATAGTTTAATGAACGATATTTCTTTTTGATTATATTTTGGATTTAAGCTTCAATTCTTCAGTGAAAAAGCACGAGCTAGCACAGAATAAAATGGAATAAACTTGATTACATTTAATTATTGGTACTTAGCAAAAAAACTATAACAAAGACATCCAAATGTCTATATGTATATGCCTATGTCTGTGTTATGTACATGTAGATATCTGTGTGTGTATCTTGGTCTACATGAATATTTATATCTGTTTACATAATGATCTATTTAGTTTCTAAGCACAAACCAAAATTTCACCTACTAGCTCTTCAAAGACTGAAAAAATATTTGGTTCTGTTGTAATTATTGAGAGATAGTGTGGTTAATATAAAACCACATGTATGTATTTGGGAAATTTAAAGTTTTTTTTCAAGAATATTTTGCATCCCTGACAAGCTGATATAAAGAGAATGGGGCTGGAAATTAAGCACACTAGTTCAAATCCCCTCTATTCTCTTATTAAAGATGCATACATAAGCAAGACATTTGCATTTAATGGTTTCCAAAGTCTAGATTAGTTTTAAAAAAATAATATACATTTTCTCACTGAATTGTAAAATGGCATGAATAAGTTCACACATCAAGCATGGAACTTTGCATACAACAGTGGCCTAGTATATGGGCAAAAAAATGCTTTAATAATTTTATTTAAAGCATTCTCTAAAAATTGTTATTTGGGAAAAAACAAAAAGCCTCTTTGCCTAATTATATGGCTTCATATAATGACCTATAATTTTTTGATTAAATAGTCTATACAGATAAAATATTTGGTAAATTTTAAGCATAAAATAAAATTATAATGAATGAATAAATGATCATAAGTGAAAATCAACATCTGCATTCATTTGTCTAGGATAATTAATTTAGGGATTTTGAATTGGAGTACTGGTAAATGCAATAGATACATGTATTAATTTACTTAAGTAAAGATTTTAGAAAAACTAGTTAATCATAGATGCATACATGGAACTATACTTTTAAAAAAAAGAATCCCTTATCATATTGTTGGATTTCTAATTAAAAGTGACTCATTTCTATATGTGTTTTCAAAATTACCTGCATGCATTAGCATGTACCACCATAATTCCCTACTTTAGACCAAGCTAATAAATACATCTATTAGCCTTTAATTATCATTCAATAGCTCAGTGAAGGTAATCATTTATTACTTGGATTATCTTTATAATTTCTTAACCAGTCTAGTTAATCTTCCAAAATTTGGCAGAGAAGTCTTTTTAAAAGGAATGACAACAAAAATTTTGATCCTCATACTCTCCCAACTTCAAACTATTTGGTTGTCTTTCATTCTCTGTTGGGTAAAATCCAAAATCTTTAGCATAGTGTGAAGATCTGACCCCTGCATAAGTCTTTAGATTGAATATTATCCACACAATTTGCTCCCTTACACCTACTATATTCAGTTAGTGGAACGACTTTGTGCACCAAAATGACTTTTGTACATTAAAAATGCTTTATTTCTAATAATAGTAATAAATCAAAAAACTTATTGTATTTATATATTCTTTAGCCTCTCCTTGGCTACTAGACTGGAATCATCTCATTCCTTATTGAGTTTCCTTTGTTTGGAATAATTGCCAGGAATAGGTCCTCTAGTCATGTTTGTAGTATCAATTTTGGTTCTAAATCAGTACACATTAATACAGTTAACAAATAAATGGAACAAACTTTGAATGTTCAAACCAGGAGAAAAATAAATTGAGGGTAAATTTCTGGGAACAAAAGGAATAATAAACATTATGATAATGATGATATTGGTAATGATTAAGAAATCTCCCAAATATCCTGAAATAAACTTTGTGGAGGGGGAGGGGGCTAAAGACACTGTAGTGTGAAAATTATAATATAAACAAAGTAATGAATATTTAAGGATGTTTTGTAGAGCTTATAAAAGAGATTTATAAATGATGTGACCCAGTTTTTGGCAATAGCAAACTAGCTTGGAAAGTTATAATGTCTTTCATTTTATTTTATGCTGTCTTTTGACCAAGAGTAATGGAATTAGTATATTCTTAAATTGACTCTAAGCATTTATGGTTATACCTCATTTATCTCACATTACTGAGAAAGTAACTTCTTCTTTACATTAATGAAATATTCAGGAAACTGAAAGTGTCCTCCTTAAAAATAAGTATCTAAAGTTCTACTTTGAGGATGACGATATGAAGAGATCCATAGACTCTCTCCCCAGGGGAACAAACAAAGCTGCAAACTCTAAAGAAAGCATTCAAAGTCTCTGGATTTTGTCCTAAGGTCACAGATCAAATGTAGAAATGTATATTCAGGGAAATCTGTTGAAAACTCTTGTTAGAACAGAGAGAATCAGTGGAATATGAGCCATATCTCACTCTCTCCCTCTCACTACCAAGACTAGCTTGATGGAAGCTCCACTCTAAGAGGTTTGGCCAAGAAGCTCTTCCTCAACTCCCAATCAAGTTCACTGAGTGAGGGGGGCTACCAGCATTTCTTTTCTCTTCCAATACCAAATTGAAGTAGATAAATTCCTGGTGTGTTCATCTGAGAGGTTGGAGATCCCCTTTCTCTACCAAGAGCCTACCCATATGATAGAGGCTCTACCTCAGACATGTCAGGCTGACAATACTGGATCCATAAGCTGTTTTTACTCCAGCTTGTTTGTAGGGCAGAAATTCTACCCCAAGAGAGGCAAAGTGAAAGAACCAAAAGTTACTATGCAGCACAGAACTCAGAGTAGTGGCTGAGAGAGTTTGCCCAGAGGGAAAGGCAGTCCATAAGAAAAGAGAGAATCAAAGCTCCTCCAAGGGATCTGACTTTAATAGAAACAGAATATTGGAAGTTCAAGACTAAAGGTGATCTTTAAAACAATAGCTCCTTTTAATTATGAGCAATAAGCTAAATGATAGACCATTTAGTTCACCAGAGAGAACCAGGGAAAGATACAGCTACAACAAGCTCTCCTGAGGTTAAATAAAATCTCAAAGACTAGCCTGAAAAATTACCCCTAACTGAATTTAATGGGATCAGACTGATGAGCAAATTATGCCCTAGGGCATTGTCAAAGATAATAGAGCAATCAGTTGATAATTAGTGGAGTCTAACAGGTGGGTTGTAATACCAAATGAAACAAACAACTTAACAGAGAGATCAGGAAAAGAGACAGAGAACTCTGCTAAAGCCAATGTCATCCAAGGGTGACCCTTGTATGCCCAAGACTGTAGTCTCTAAGGAGGAACACCAAAAGCTTCACACTACTGGGAAAACAGACTTCACCAAAACAGCCTAGCCAAGTCACACACACACCTAAAAAACCCTAAGCAAACAACATCAAAACAAACCCTAAAGAGGAGGGAAGTAAATCAGTACCCAGAGTTACTGCAGTATGTGTCTTAGTTTCCAGGATGCTGACAAATACCATACATTTGGTTGGCTTAATAAGAGGAATTTATTGGCTTATGGTTTCCGGGGCTGGAAGGCTTGATTCTCCCAGAGTCATCAACATTCTGAAAGGTCAGCAATCTTTGAGTTCTTTGGCTTTCTAGCCATATGATGATGTCTTTTCCTTTCTCTTACAGGTTCTGTTGACTTATGGCTTGCAGCTCCTATCTCTTTTTAAGAGAAAGATGGTTTTCTCTTTATAAGGCCTCTAGTAATCAGATTAAGACCCATCCTGAGTCAGTTGACTACACCTTAACTAAAATAATCATCTTCAGAAGGTCCTATTTACTATGGTTTTATAAACACAAGAAAAGGGTTAAGATTAAGAACATGACTTTTTTATGGGGTGCATAGCTCAATCCACAATGATATGTTTCTTGCTTCAACAAAAATTATGATACAAGCAAAGAAAGAGATCATGATATCCATACACAGGAAAAGTCATCACACAACAGAAACTGCCTATGAGGGAGACCACATTTCAGATTTAATAGAAAAGGCTTCAAAGTAGCCAATACACATACGTTCAAAGAACTAAAGGAAACCATGCTTAAAGAAATAAAGGAAGCAATGAGAAATTCAATAAAGAGATAGAAATGATAAAAAAAAGAACCAAATGGAAATCTTGGAGTTGAAAACAACATCAATATAAATGAAAAATTCTTTAGAGGAGCTCAATAATAATTTAGAATTGGAAGAAAAAATATTTGTCCAACTTGAAGATAGATTGATGTAATTTGAAGAACAGAGATAAAATTGAATGAAGAAAAATGAAGACAATCTCAGAGAAATGGGGGACAGTTTTACTTGTATCACAAATGCATAATTGGTATACCAGAAGGAAAAGAGAAAGAAGAATAGAAAATATATAAATAATGGCTTAAAATTCCCAAATTTGCTGAAAAACATTAACCTACACATCCAACTACCTCAACAAACTCCAATAAGATAAATGAAAAGAGATCTAGACACAAACACACCATAGTAAAAATGCTGAAAATCAAACTTTAAGAGGAAATCTTGAAATAAGAAAGAGAAAAAAGTTGCTGTTTTATTTTCCTTGGCTATTCAGGCAAATGCCATGCAATG
This sequence comes from Cabassous unicinctus, assembly GCA_029593785.1. Classification (NCBI taxonomy): domain Eukaryota; kingdom Metazoa; phylum Chordata; class Mammalia; order Cingulata; family Chlamyphoridae; genus Cabassous; species Cabassous unicinctus. The sequence continues at coordinate 11,221 of JAQZBX010033762.1, forward strand.
GGTCACCTGAAACGATGGGAATTCATTAAGTCACAGTGTTGAGGCTAGGAGCAATTCCAAATCAAGGTGCCCTCAGTGATGCTTTCTTTTCTTCCTGAAGACTTGTGTTGTAGTTTGACTGCCAGTAACCCTTGATCCTGGGCTCCTCTGTCACATGGCAATTCACATGGCAGAGTTTCCTGGCCTCTCCATTCTCTTTCAGTTTCCAGTGAATTTCAGCTTCTTGCTTCCTATGGCTTTATCTCCTGTCTGCCTGAATATCATTATGCTTAGAAAGGACTCCAGTAATGAGAGTAAGACCCATCCTGATTGAGGTGGGACACAACTGAAATAACTTCATCAAAATTTCCTGCTTAAAATAGGTTCACACTCACAAAAATGGATAAAGTTTAAGAACATATTTTTCTGGTATATATACATCTCCAAACTACCACAGGTGCCATGTACAAAGGAAACTCAATAATTGTAAAAACTGACCTCCTATCAGAAATAATGGAGATCTGAAGACAGTGGGATGACATATTTAAAACACTGAAGAAAAAAAAGGCTGTCACCCAATAATCTTATATCCAGCAAAAGTTGACTTCAAAAATGAAGGTGATACAGAGACATCCCAAGATAAACAAAAAGAAGACAATTCATGGGGAACGGATGTGGCTCAAGCAGTTGAGTGCCTGCTTCCCGCATGGTTTGGTCCCCAGTGCCTCCTAAAAAACAAAGAACAAACAAGAAGCAAACAAATGAAAATAAACAAACAAACAACTCTGGGGAGCTGATGTGGCTCAGTGGTTGAGCGCTGGCTTCCTGCATATGCAGTCCTGGGGTTCAATCCCTGGCCCCAGTACCTTAAAAAAGAAAAAAAAATAAAACAAAACAAAACAAAAAATGCAATTCTTGTAATAGCAGACCTGTCTTATAAGAAATACTATAGAAAGTTTTTCAGGCTAAAAGCAAGTAAATTCAAATGGATATCTGAATCCACATGGAAAAAAAAAGAGCATGCATAAATGTAATCATGGAATTATAAAAGACAGTAAAATTATGTACTTTTGTTCTTTCTTTTTGTAAGTGATTTTAAAACAATTGTATAAAATAACATGTAGATAACTGTATTTGGGGGCTTATAGCATATGGAAATGTAAGATAATTGACAGCACAAAGGAAGTATGTGGGAGCGCAGCTGAACCCACAGGAACAAATGAAGAGAACTGGAAGTGGTAAATAAGAAAATAAATAAAAGAAATTCTATACATATAAACTTGCTTTCCTTTTTCTCCCTCAACTCTTTTAATAGACATAAAATTATGTAAGTTAAGAGTACATTGTTTCATAACATATGGAGATGTAATACGTATAACAGCAATAACACAAAACAGGTAAAGAGGGAGTAGAGCTGTATAGGAATAGCTTCTCTATATCTCACTGGAATTAAGTTAGTATAAATATGAAGTAGATTCTCCAGCAAATAACTCAGGGTGCTGAAAATAGAAAACACTCTAAATAGAGTGGACACACTCTAAAGAGTGGCTTGATGATTTAAAAGAATAAAATGCATAATGGGGTATTGAAGTGGTTATGGGTGAGAATTCTTGTTTGGTCTTCCACTTGCTGGCTGTTCTTCCTCAGAAAAGTCACTTAAACTTCCTGTGCTTCAGTTCCCTCATTTGTAAAATGGAGATATAGCTCTTCTCTCATAAATTTGTTTTGAGGATTAAATAAGTTACTATATAGTGAGCCCTCTAAAAACAGATCTGGCAAGCAATTAGCTCTATATTTGCTTGTTCATATTATTATGTGTGGATATGCTAACATCTGGTTTGGCTGCTCTGGTAGTACTTTTGATCCTTCATATACTTTGTAAATTTGATAGCTTATCAGAAAAGATGCTTCTGGATAAAACTTTACTTTCACTTAGTCATTTGCTATTTGCCTTTCCATTCTCACACAGGGTTAGTGTGATTTTGAGTAGCAGGGAATAACCACAAAACATAACAAATTTATCTTCGTAGTAACTTGAGAATATATCTAAAAAACAGATCGTAACTTATACGACTTTGATAGTTAAAGCCTCAGTGAAGGCAGGGCCTTGAGAACAGGTTCTTCAGGCTGCTTTTATTCCCCTGTAAATGAATCTTGATATTCAACATGCTTTTTGCAATCATGCCACAATACCTGCTTCATGTTCACATATTTTTACTTTGCTAAATGTTCTGATGGTTCATGTCAGAAAGAGAGTCTGGTACTCAAATGACATTGTGGAATCTCATTGATTGGCAGCTGGTGGTGACTTACAGGAATCCTGTGCTTTTAAGAATGTTTCTACATTGTTCAAAATTCTTCTCAAAGAACATGTGATAATCCTGAAAGGCCTGCTGAGTATCATGAAGTCAAGAACAGCACTGAAGAAAATGGACACCAAACTTGCATTAATTTAATGTTTAATTTATCATGTCCAAGTGCCATAAGTAGCTTAAGCATGTCACCAGCTCCGGCTTTTATTTATATATTTACTATTGCAAAACTCTTTTCAGTGCATAAGTCTTTGAGATCCCCCAGAGTCTTTTCTTTTGGAATTATAAAAGGTACAAAAAAATCTATTCTCTATGTGTTCATGCTCCCCACAAACTTTGGAATCCTAATGAGAAAGGGAATGGAATGTGAAGAGAGTGCAGAAACCAAGTATTGGATTACTTCTATCAATTAAATACCTCCACTGAGAGTCTGCAATATGTACAAGGATATCTCTAAAAAAAAAAGAAAAAATAAAATAAAAACACAAGCATTTCAAAGATTCTGAGAAAATATTCTAAACTGTAAGATATTTAATTTTTCTCATGTGTCTGGAATTTCTTATTAATATAAAAACAAATTAAATTTAATCTTTATATGTAAGACATGGTGGGATGATTTAGTTTGGCAACCCTGAGAATAATGCGATCAATTGTTTAATTATTAAGAACATCCTGGTATTCAAGAAATGTTCACAGGGTGCATGAAAATCTCTAATTTATTCCTAGAAAGTTGTTTATATTCTCAAGAGTCTAACTGCATTCAGATTTCCTCTTCCAATTGGTTATGATTCTAACAAAGTAGCTTAATCCAGTGTTTCTCAAACTCAGACCTATTAACTTTCTGGGCTGTATAGTTCTTTGCTTTGGGAGGCCGTCCTGTGAGTTGTAGGATGTCTAGCAGCATCCCTGGCCTTTACTCACGAGATAAAAGCATCATAGTGCACACCTCTCTGCCCTGAAGTTGTGTCAGTCTATAAATTAATAAATCAATGAATTACTATAATGGGAAAAAATTAAAGGAGAAAAATCATCAGCATACCAATAGATGCAAAAATCACATCTGGTGAAGTTCAACATCAATTCATTTTAAAAAGCTAGTAATATTTTATTTGGGTTTCCTGTGTAAACAATCGTGATAATCAAATCATGACAGTTTTATTTTTGTTTCCAATTCTTGTGCTAGAAAATAAAACTAGATATAATACATAAGATTGGAAAAGAATCAGTGTAAAACTCCCAATATACACAAATATTATAAGCGTATGTATCTAAATTCTAAAAAAAATCATCAAGTAAATTATTAGAAATAATGGATGAGTTTGACTTTCTAGAAACAGAAACATATGCCAAAAAACTTTTATGATAGCATCAAATATATGTGTAAAGTCTTTATGAGAAGAGTGTAAAAATTGAGATACTGTAGATAATCTCAAATAAACGAAAGGAAACACCATGTTAATGGATGCTTAATGAACATTTATCTTTGTCCATATTGTGAAAATATCAAACATTCCACAAAGTGATCCATAGATTTAATGTAATTCCATTCAAAATTCCATCAGGGTTTTTATCTTTTTGTTTGTTTATTCCACTGCAAATCTGATCCAAATATATACAGAGAATTTCAAATAGCCAACAGATACCAAGACAACTTTAAGAATGAGAAAATGGGTGGAGGATTTGCCTGTGCAGTTATTAAGACTTATTTAAGATGCTAAAATTGACCTAGACAATTAGACCTATGAGACAGAAAAAAGAAGTCCAAAATAATCTCATGCATATAAATCACCCTCTATACACAAAATATTATAGCAAACTGGGTTAAGTTTTTCAATTAATAAATCCCGAGTCAATCAAGCATCCATATGCTTGACTGAAAAATTAAAAATTGACTTTATTTGTATAATATACGAATCCAAATAATGACACTAATGGCATGAATGTAAATTGGCATAATGAAATAATTTGGCAATATCTAATTAAATGAAGAATCCTATACCTTCATTCCAATAATTCACTCCTAGAGATATTTTATATATTTGAATATATAACAGTAGAGTTCACAATAGTTCCAATTTTAATATGTATAAATTCTATATCAAGTAAATAAATTATCATATAAAGTTCAAAACAGGCTATGTTGTGCTGTTTGTGGAGTCATATCTTGATAGTTAATTTTTTAAAGTTAGAAAGGAATGATAACAAAAAGCTTATGTAGTGGAGAATTACATGGATTATTAGATGCCATAATATTACTGACAATTATATGAATAAATGTTAGAAAAGTATTAGAAAAATACATGTGTATTAATTTTCATTAATTTTTCCTGATAACATAAGAATAATATTTATTAAGTTTGTAAATTATAGGCTGCCTTAATAGGGTAACTCATATAGTTTAGACCTTAATTTCAAAGAAGTGAGATAATTTATTTTCAGAACCTTTCTTCTTCATCTCTCAAAATTCCATTTAAAATGACATGTTAACTCCAATTTATAAAGAATTTACACAATTTCTCAGCCTTTTACAAAATTTAAGTAATTATGGTGCATCACTTTTTCTAGGTGGTGTTTATCATCTCCAATTTAATTTCTTTATATTTTGGTCCGTTTGAAGTTATTCCTTCCATTTACCATTCCAAGTCATTAATAAGTGTTTTGTTTTTGTTTACAAATCATGGCTTGTTATGGTTTCAGTAGTTGTTTCCTCAGTTCTGGAATTTTGTTTTACACTTGGCTCTTCTTTCAGGCTTTTATTTATATTTTCTTCTTCTACAGCTGTTCTGTTTCATTAGGGAGTCTGTTCCATGCACCTTGCTTGTGTTTTTCACTTGGCTACTGGGTCTTCTTGGATTCACAATTAACTAATTAATACTTTTGGTCTCTTCATTGATCTAGCTCTTGGAATAATTTAAGAAATACCAAAAGTAATTTATTCCTCTTTGGTCAGGGGTTTATTAACCAATAAGTTGTCAGTGTTTGTAGCAGGCAGGAGACTCTACTCTGAGGAGTCTCCCCAGTGGTAAAGATGGAGCTTTCTCAGTTTAACAGAGAATGGAGAAGTCCTTGTGCCAGAATTGCACCCTCTGGGGAACACCCCTGAAAAAAGGCTCTCTTCAGTATTTGCAGCACAATTTTTCACTTTCAAAATGTTAAAGCAGTGGAGGCCTCAACCTCTCATTAGCTCTTAAGCCCAGGAAAAAATATAGATGCATTGCTAGGGTCACACGAATCCATTACCACACTGCCATCTTTCTCAACCATGTAAGAATTGGAAAATCACAGGGCTTGATACATAATCACAAAAACAAAAGCATAAAACTATTCTTTTCTTATGGCATCAAGTAGGATTTGACATTTTGAATTTATAATGTTTTCTATAATTTACAGAAATAGTTAGGAATATATGACACAAATGACAGTATTCATTGGGATACCAACTTTTATTCAGGTTACATTTCTTGGCAGAATATTTCACTCAATTTTTTTTCGTTTTCTTTCCCACTTATCCTTCTCTTTAGAAGCAGACTAAAGCACTCAAGACTGGGTTTGTTCACTATCTTAAAAAGTTTAAACTTATACAAATAAATGAATCAATGAATGTACCAGACTTCAAAAGAGATGGATGAATGTAGAATATAAAAGGATTCCTCATTTGTCATCCCACTGCAATTCAAAAGCTTAGCCAATGAAAGATTCCTCTTCTCTGGATAGAAGTTTGCTCTCCTTTATACCCGTTGCCTTAATAATAGATAATTATAGCCTGTCTAGATACTTCCTAGAGTTTAAATTGGATATAATTTTCTTCATTTCCTGCTTTAAGTCATTTTTAAATTTGTTGAAAAATTTTAAACATCTGCTTAATTCCACTAGAGAGGTGGCTATATTTTATTATAAGCAAGGCAATCTGTGTGTTTAGCTTATTTCTTATGTGTGTATAGTCAGCATTTGATTTGATATAAATGGGCCTATATGCTTAAATCATTTATTTATGAATCATTTAAAAAGTCAGGAGGACTAAACAAATTAGAAATTTAGAATCATGATTTTATTATGGCTAAAATGATCATATTCAAAATGAGAATGTCCTTGTCCATTTGGTTTAATGGCTTTGATTATTAGCTACAGAGTATAGCTGGGCACTGACTTGTCCTGGTAGGCAGAAGTTTTCTGAGCATCATGTCCCACTAGCTTTCAAGTCAGACTTGGATTTTATTCTTTTGGCAGCTGCTCAAGCTTATTACCACATAATTAGCACCAACAGCTGTCTCCGCTGTATGAACTACGCAAACATCACACAATCCAGAATCTCACCATCTCATTTAATATTAGCTCATTTTTGTGCAATTAAGTGCGTAGTCACTAAAATCCCCACCAAAAAATAGGGTCTTAAAATCTTGAATTTAGACATTTAGAGACCAGCAGTATTTCTTTCGGAATCTGAAGCTGACAGAATACCATATTTTCCCTAAATCTACATGTATATTTATTTTTCTTCCTTGCTTTGGCTTTCTTGCAAACTAAAGGAGAAAATAAAGTTCAAGAATAGTTAAAATAAATTAGCAATATGATTATAAAAGAAATCAAACTCTGAATTTAGCACTTAAAAAACAAATGATAAACTATCTATAACTCATGAGTATAATTTAAAATAATGAACAGCAAAGACATATTGCTAAGTAAAGCTTTATGAAGATATTAACTTGATACATATGAAGTTTTATCTAATTGATGATAAGGTTAACTGAAATCTCTAATTCAGTTCTGATACCATAAACCAAACATTTATCAACCTGCCCTCTCAGTGGGCATTCTTAAAAGAATTCACTTAAAGTATGTTCTTTAAAAACACAGATGATCCTCTTATTCACACAAAGTTAAATGTGCAGTAAGCTTAGGAAATTCACCCTGACTGACATAGGTACAGCTAGAGTCAACAAGACCTTATAGTTCTTTTCAATAAGTCATCTGGATTGATCATTCATTAATTCAATTCCATGTAACTGACCTTGTTGAATCCTTTAGAATTATTTTATTTTATGTATGGCTGTATTAAATGTTATTAAAGGGCTCACACGGAACATAGAAAAACAAAAGGAATATAATATACATTATATATATATGAAGGAATGAATGCATAGTTTATTATTCCAGTTACTATAGCTAAATTTTTCATCAAAAGAAATAATTATTTTAAATAAATGGTTTTAAAATCCTTCTTTCTTGAAAACACATATTTACTTATAGTTTATTTAATTCATATAATTGAAGGAACAAAGTTTTCCAATGTTTCATTTATGTATCCATTTCCATCAAATCTACTGTCATCAAGATATAATCATTATGTCTGACATAAATGCCTATGTACTTTTATTCCCTTTACCAAAATTTTAAATTACCCAAGCATATTAAAAATATCAGATCCCTAAACATTTTTAATAACATGGCATTGCTTAGAAAGTTAGGGAATGATGCTTTTATTCTTAAAAATTTAGCTTCTCAAAATAAAATATTCATGGAATCAAATCACCTTACAAACAACTATCCTCGCAAAAACTCACACATGCACACAAAACAAATTTCATGTTCTATCTTTGAGCCTTCGCTCCTTGATGACATTGCTTAACTTTGAATAATTAAAACTATTTTTTAAAAAAACAGTATCTATACTGTAGCAGTTTCCCAGCAAGTTATTTTTTTGGGGGGGTTATTTTAATTAACATATTTCCAAATAATTTTGTTCACAAACCTTTTTTTTTTCACCTGTGGAGCAGGTACTATGCTAAAAAACTGTTGAAAAGGATAACTAAGTCATAGTCTCTGCTCTTTTATAGTTTACATTCCTACTGGTTAAAGAAGTTCCCTCTTTTGCTAGGTTGCTAAGAAATTTTAACATGAATGCATATTGAATTTATCAAATATTTTCTGATAATAATCATATAGCCTTTCTTCTTTAGTCTGTTAATATAATGAATTACATTGTTTTATTTCTAATGCTGAACTCAGCTGTCATTACTTAATTGAACTCCACTTGCTAACGATATATTACCTAATTATTAATGCTGGATTTAGTCTATCAATGTTCTGTTGAGAACTTTGCATCCATGCTCATAATGGATATCTGTAGCTTTCTTTCCTTACAAGGTTTTTTCTGGTTGTTATATGAGGACAATTTACTCAAAATAAATTGAGACTTAAGTATTCCTCTGATTCAATTTTATGGAAGAGATTGTGTAGAAGTGTTATGATTTCTTTCTTAAATATTTGGCAGATTTCATCAATGGAGCCAACAGGGACTGATACTTTCATTTTTGGATATTTAATAAATATAGGACCACTTGTGGTTTTTATTTCATCTTGAGTGAATTTTTGTAGTTTGCATCTTTTCAGGAATTTGTCCATTTTATCTAAATATTCAATCTGATTGGAATATAAATGCTTGCAAAGTTGTCCTATTATTCCTTTTAATATCAGTAGAGGATGTACTGATCCCTCCTCTTTAATTCCTGATATTGGTAATTTGTGTCTTCTTTCCTTTTTTCTTGGTTAACTTGGCCAGAAGTTTATTGATACTTTCCCAAAAAACAGATTTTGGTTTCACTGATTTTCTCTATTATTTTTTGCCTCAATTTCATTGATCTCTACTCTAATCATTTTTATCCCCTTCTTTCAGTTTGCTTTAGGTTTATTTTGCTCTTCCTTCTGCTCCCAGCCTTGGATATAAAAGGTAGGGTGAGCAACATACCCATACTATGGGTCATTCCTCAAGTTTTAGTTCATCCCCCAATCATTTCTCAACTTTTGAGAATCTTCAAGTAGTAACTTTTTGTATTTTGTCCAAAGTTCTTGTTGTAATCAGTAGGTTAATTTAGTTACAGTGAGCTTACTCCATTTTGGCAGCTACTGTCCGCACATTAGGTGAAGAGAAATACTCATAAATAAGTAACTGTGATACACTATGAAGAGAAACTAAGTGCATAGAACTCAGGGAGTGGAACAATAAAAGAAGCAGAAAGTTTAATCAGTGGTGGAAACTGTCAGATCACAGGCAGATGCGCTAGCCTTAATTTTTTTTCCTTCCTTCCTTCCTTCCTCCCTTCCTTCCTTCCTCCCTCCCTTCCTTCCTCCCTTCCTCCCTTCTTCCCTTCCTCCCTCCCTCCCTTCTTCCCTTCCTCCCTCCCCTCCTTTCCCTTTTCTCTTCCTTTTTCCATTTGCAGAATAATGTGAACTAGTTTTTAGGATATTATGAATTAGTTACTGATACCTAAAATAAAAATCTTTCATGTAGAAATCCAGATATCTAGATAATCTTGAAAAATTATGATGTGTTGTGATGGCACTCTTTATAAAGGGCGCTAGATCATCAGTAAACTATAGCTTTCCTGGGGCCTATAATAAATGATCATTTATCACCATATTTAAACTGTTGTTTTTATTGTGCCTGATATTTTAACTCTGATGTTACAATACTTGCCTCTGTAAGCATTTGAGTTTGCAACTACTGACCTATTCTTGAAGGATGAGTCAGAATTTATATGGAAAGGTGTTTTAAGAAGGATGTTTTTCCAAAATGGTATTTAGCTTTTTACCTTGTTGTGTCTTTTACATTTAAGAAATTCAACAATTGACTCTGGAGTGCCTTCTATGTGCTTCCTCAAATATACATACCATTTCTTGATCTCCATAAACTTAAGGAGGCTTTTTTCCCCCTTTTATCAATTTTATTGATACATTTTAATAAAGCATACAATTCCTCCAAGGTGTACAATCAATGATATTTTCTATAATCACATCGTTGTGCATTCAGCATTTCAATCATTATTAGAGCATTTTCATTATTTCAATAAAAATAATAATAAACAAAAAACAAAGAAACAAACAAGAAAATTCCTCACTTCTCAATCTCTCTATGCTTCCCTCACTGTACGTAGCTGCTGTTTCTGTCTCTTCTATCCGAAGTGTGTAATCACAATGTTGTACATTCATCATCTTAAAAATTCTAGAACAATTTCATTACTCCAAAAAGACAGACTACGGAGGCTTTTTACATGATTTTTGATTTAGGGTTTTGAATCTCTCTTGGTTTCATTAAGAACAGTTTATTTTTCCGTTTTCAATTCTCTACTGTTTTGCAAGTAGATGGGAATTGGAATGTTGCATTACTATCTGAAAAGATTAAGTTCTATTCTCTCTTTAGTCAATGGATTCCTAACTTCTGCTGCATTATTTTACTGATAAGGTTTTGCTAAATTATAGATGGTCTTTTAGTAGTCAACTCTTCAGGTCCATTGTTAGTCTGTGGCATTTTACACCACTGATGATTCACTTTTTAAAAAATCTCCTCTCATGGTTTCAGAAACATCTCTCTGTTATGGATTTTCTTATACTTCAGACCTGCTCCAGTTCAGTCTCTTTAAGTGGCAACAAACACTTCTTTCAATTCTATCCCCCTCTTTGGTACCTTCTATTTTCCCAAGCCCAATAATATTCTAATTGCTCAAACCTGAACTTTCCTTCAACTTTTCTTCTATTTTCCTAATCGAATAAAAGATTTCTTGGGAATATTTTCAAAAAGTATGCTCTTCATTGCTGAGTAAATGGAACTGTTATTTCATAAGCTACCATTACTTTTATTTATGTAATTTGGAAGGAAATGAGCAAGTGAACCAGAAATTCAAAATATTGCCAAACAAAGTAAATGAAGAGATAATACGTAAATAAACATAAGCAACATCTTTGTGTATACTTATCTGTAGACATTTTTAAAGTACTAGGAAAAAATATCATTTTAGTGCAATTTGAAATGTTTTCTTAGAAAATAAAAATTATCATACATGGTACCAATCCTAAATTGTTTTATCTAGCATGAGGCTCAATTGTTACAAAATTAAAATGTAAAATTAAATTTAATTAAATTTAAATTTAAAATTAAAATTAAAATGGTTTTCTGTTTGGGAAAGAACATTTTATGATACAATCTTTGTCTTATTAAAAGAATTACTTCCAACAATAATATAATTTGTTTAATAAAAAAAATTGGAAATTATAATTCAAATAAACTGAATTGATCTGTGTACTTTCAAAAATTATTTTATAATGTAATTAACAGCATAAATAAGAATAATTTTAGTTTATTTTCAAGTAAATACTATAAAATTATTTTAAGTACCATTTAGCAGTGATCTTATTCAATATTGAATATGATAAAAAATAAGTTTTATATATGAGTATTTTTAGGCTCTCAGCAAGTTTTTTCTCTCACATGTGTGATTGATCTTCATATTCCTTAACTGCTGTCAGCACATTATTGTATCCAACGTGGATTTTATTCAATGTCATTTCTTCTCAAATGTTCTATAATTTAGATTTACCTTTTATTTCCCAACTGGGCACAATTAATATGATTTTACTACAGATACTGTAATGTGAAAGTCAAAGTTAATTAGTAGCTTTTCAATACAGAAAGCTGTACTGAGGTTTTTTGTGTTGGAATTATTCGAGAAGAAAATATTAGAAAACAGCATATGGTGAGAAGAAAAGGAATTGAATGAGGAAGAAGAATGGAAAACTAGAAAGAATGGCGTATGAAATTTTATACACAGCTTGACTATAAAACACAACTCTTGACACTTAACAAAACTCTAATTTCTATTGTTGGTAATGATCTAATGCATTCAATTATCTTATGCTTTGCCCTAACAGAATTTAGTTACAATACCTATAAAGCCTTAATTTTCATTAATATTATTCTTTCTTATTTGTACACAACTAAATACACAGGAAGACAATACTCTAAAACTAGATATGTCAATAGCATAATAAAACTTTGCTGGTATTATGACCCTTTGTACATAATTTAATAGCATACTGTTGCATATATGAATATGTTTTACCACTTCATAAGAAATAAATTCCTTAAGTGCAAAAGATTTATCTGATTCATTTATATATAGTGAATAATGCCTAACGTGGTGTCCTAAGCACAAAAGGGCATAAATAAATGCTTGATGAATGGATTGATAGACCACATTTTCCAGGGCATTTGGCATCTTTAGTTTTTCTGTGGATGTGTAATTGTCTCATTCCTGGCTTCAGACACTTAAAATAAAATTCATCTTGCTGTAACACTGGCCAGCATGTTTTTTTTTTATTACTTGTACTAACCCATGCAAAAGGAAGAGAGGAGATATAAAATGTGAATTGGGAAACTTGAAAGGAATTAAGAAGATTCCCATTGGACCTTCTTAATATGGTTAAAATATGTGATAAAATGTTTGACTTCAAATAAATAATAGAATGTCATTCCTTCTAATACCTGATGCCAATCCCTCTTTCCCTCTGGACTGACATGCTAAAATAATGTTATAATTTTCCATGAACTGAAATTAACTCATACTTACTGAATTCCAAGATGCAGGAGACAAATACAATATCATAAATAGACAAATGGAGTTCTTTTTCTAAAGGAAGAAATAAATATTGAAACTTACCATCCTAGGGCAATGTGATAAAAAATTAGAAATGCAATGGAAACACAGACAGGTCACCAAACAGGACTGTGGTCTAGAGCATTGATTTTGTCCAGAAAAACATATTTTAATCAAGTGTATTTGAATTTACTTCAAGAAAGAAGTAAAAGAAAAAAATGTTAAAACTGCAAGGACAGTTAAGGTTGTATGTGTTGTCAAATGAAGCAATTAAGGTAGTGTCAATCTTAACCAATTATAAATAAAATAACAATAAAAGAGTAAATAAATTGAAAGGAAAGGAGTCTGAAAAATAGAATCATAGGAAATTAATGAAAACCTTTACACCCATGTAAGAAAGCAATTGCATTCTTATATAAAGTCATTTTCTTTCTGGAAACCCATGTCTTTTAAATGAACCTGTAATATAATTAACTGATTTAATGAAAGGCCTATTATTATTTTATTTTATTTTAAATTTATTTTTAAAGAAGATTTAGATTACATAATGTCACAAAAAAATATATAGGGGACTCCTATATACCCCACCCTACACACACACACACTTTCTCCCATTAGCAACATCTTTCATTAGTGTGATGTATTTGTTACAATTGACAAACTCATATTGAAGCATTGCTAATAATTATGGTCTATAGTTTACTTTATAGTTTACACTTTACACCAGACAATTTTATAGGTTTTGACAAAATGTATAATGGCTTGTATCCATCATTACCATGTCATGAAGGACAAATCCAATGTCCCAAAAATGCTCCATATTACACCTATTCTTCCCTCTCCCGTCCCTCAGAACCTCGTGGCCATTGCCATTATATCAATGATAAAAGTTCTTCTATTGCTAGAATAATAAGTTTACTTTTGTCCATAGTGCATTACTGCCTTATGTTTGTTCATTCCTCAGTCTTGAGGATTTGGGGATGGTGATGCCTACTCTGTTTCTGATTGAGAAGGGGCTTAGATTCTATGGGGCAGATGGATGGAACTTTCTTGCTTGCAGTTGTAGATATTCTCTGTTTTTTGGGATGGACATTGTCCATCATCATCCTTTTGTTACTTGTCCTGGGAAAGTACAATGAACTGGAGCATAGGTGTTGCAACTTTGCTGAGATTCAGGGCTCAACTGGCATATGAACACACTGAAGATTTAAGTCACTGGGACACATATTTAACAAGTATAGTACTAATTATAGGTTCAAATAAAAGGGGAAGAATAGCCATGTGGAGGGAAATTATAAATGAGCCTATCTGTTAC
>JAQZBX010033763.1:0-25982 GCA_029593785.1 Cabassous unicinctus
AATTTCTTTTAAAAAAAGGATTTTTTTTTCTTTTTTGTTTTTTTTTTTCAATTTTCAAATGTCTGAATCCGCTAATTATATTTTATTTTTAGTTTAGTTTCCTTTTTTTTCTTCTGAGTCTCCTTGTACTTATCTCTTGAATTTAAAATTTTCATTATTATTTCTTTTTCCTATTAATTGTATTTTGTTATTATATTGGCTTCATATTCGAGGAAGGTTTGGATCACAGAAAGGTTACAAGGGGGACTTCAGAGGATCTTTGATGGGGGGTGTCTGGGATGGGGGATTTATGGGAGTAAGTCCATCCGAATATACATGAAAGATATATAAATTTGTTCAAAGGATCAAGGGATGGAGCATGGTCATGGTGGGTAGACAATTACTTAATTAAAGAGGGAATCTGAATTCCCAGTCTGGAGAGCTCTGTTACATTCCCCAAGGGAGCAGCAACAGTCCCCTGAGTGCAGAGACCATGTCTGGCAAAAGAGGATGGCCCGCTGATGTTTTCCTGTTATTGAGGACTAGCCTTTTGAGTATTTGCTCTTCTAATTGAAACTTAGCCTACTGTTATGGGGTGCATAAGGGTTACCACCTGAGAGTCTCCTTGTTGCTCAAATGTGGCCTCTCTCTAAGCCAAACTCAGCATTTGAATGCATTACCTCCCCCCCAACATGGGACATGACTCCCGGGGATGAGCCACCCTGGCAACGAAGGATTAATACCAAGTGCCAATTGGCAACATGATCGGAAAAAGAACTTGAATAAAAGGGGGAAAAGGAAAAGAGAAATGAGTTCACATGGCTAAGAGACTTCAATGAGAGTTGGGAGGTCATCCCGGAAGTAATGCTTATGCACACCTCAGTGGGATCTCAAAGAATACCAAAGTCGATATCACCGCACACTGAGGGACCCCTGAGGGCTCTTGTGACACCCAGGTCCTATACAAGTGGGGATAGCCCCAGAGATTGATGCCGAATTAGTGGGGTCTTAATTGGCATCTGTGTTCCTGAGAGTGACAGAGTTGGACTCAAATAAGTCATCCCTGCACATGGTCCATCAATCCCTTCTACTCAAACCTATATGTCATGCAGGAGTTTTTACGTGTACTTCCAGAGACTGCATCCTCTGGCCCACCTATGTGCCAGCTGTGCCTGGAATCTTGGTGGAGCTGCAATTCCTACCCTACAGCTCAATGGACTAATCCAAGTAACCTGGCGAGAAGACTACGATGGGCAATGGCCATCCCAGGGAATGGAGAGGGCCTGCAGCTGCAGGCAAGATAATCCCATCCAGTATATCCATGGGATATAAGCCCTCTTTCACTTGGAGGTGGAGTGGACATCACCATCCAAGTCCCGTCAGGATTGGGGGAGGCACTGTGGACTAGAGTGGACTTGGTGGTGTTTTGTTGTAGACATATTTTGATTCAAGCAATGGAAGAAATTGGAACAGTGAGGTGCAGCCAGTGGCCACTGGACATTTTTGGGGCAGGGAGAGGAGGGAAGTTGAAATACAGGGACATTTTTGGGTCTTTGGGGGTTGTCCTGAGTGGCGTAGCAGCGACAAGTGTAGGCCATTTTCCATCAGAATATACCATGCAGAACTGGGTGGGAGAGAGTGTGGTCTGTGATGTGAACTGTGGTTTATGCTCAGTGGCAAGGCCCCAGGATATGTATAACCATTGTGGTTGTTGTACGACATGGATGAGAAATGGTGGTGTGGGATGTTGTTGGAGGTGTGGGCAGTGGGGAACATGGGAATCCCTGTAATTTCTGAGTAATATTTAGGTAATCTAAGCACCTTAAAAATATATATATATATATATAACAAATAACATTTATGTAAACAAATGCACATATATACATATGTATTTATATATCATTTTACAAATATTGGTATGTATTGTGTAAAAGTTGATTTTTACCCATTATAAAAAAGTAAAAAATTTAAAAACAACAACAACAAAAAAAACCTGCATTGCTCTCACAGCACCCACCATATATTATTTTTCTATTCCCAAAGTCCATGAATAACTACCTTCCAAATACCAGTTTATTAAATGACATTTTTAGTAGAGAATGAAGATTATGCTTAGTCCATATCCTTGTTAAAAAACTGAAAAACACAGCTTTACAATTGTTGCCATTGTCATCCTGATAAAGCTTTGTGTCATTTTGCCTGAATTTTTATGAATGATTGACAGATAATTTGAGCTTCTCCTACTTGATAGCTGTTTTGGAATTATATTTTGAATATGAAAAAATAAAATAATTTTTGTATATCTTCATTGTGCTTCTAGACATATCCTTTGATTTGAGAATGTTTCTGTCAACATTAATAGCATGTATTTATTCTTCTGATTTTGGAGCTAGGGAAACCATCCCCTGTTGCTACATTCATCTATTAACTTTGTGTATGTGTCTTTCTTTGAAAAGGTTACTTTTATACTAATATTAAGGAATTCTTTTTCCTCTGTATTATAATTTTATGTGCTGTTTAGGGTGGTTTTAAACACCTCAAGTTTTTAATGATATATGTTTTTTGTTTGTTTGTTTTTCTGTTAGCTCTGTAGTTTTATCTTTCAAATTTAGACTTTTAATCTGTGTATTCCAACTAAAATAGGATTAAGTTATTCAATTTTCTTTTCAGGTACATATTTAGGTACTGAAGTAATATGTGTTAATTGCAAAAAATGAAGAAAACTATAGGGATTTTAATGGCTCTTTAGACTAAAGATTTCCAATTAAATAGTAATAATTGTAAGGTCCGTATATATTTATCCTTTCTTTCTTTTATTCCCATTTCCTTCTAACACCTGTACAAATTCGATCTCAGTTTGGTGCTAATAGAAAAACTCTATTCATTCCCCTTTGAAATTTCAAAACCAACTTAGTGAAATTATAGTCTATTGTATGAATACCACATTTTATTCATCATTCATCAGCCGATGGCTTTTTTACTCTCACTTTTCAGCTGCCATTCATAATGTTACTATAAAAATGATGTGCAAGTCTTGCATGGATATATATTTTCATTTATCTTCAGTAGATTACTGAATGAAACTGTAACCCCTAGTTTAAATTTTGAGAAACTCCAGGATTTCCCAAAGCAGCTGCATCACTCATGATTCTGACCAAAGTGTATTAATGTTTCCATTTCTCCACATTCCTTTCAACACTTGACAGACAATAATTTGTCTTTTTAATTTAATCCTCCTCCTAGATAAGAAGTATTATCTCATTGTGGTTGTGATTAGCATTTCCTTCATGGCTTATGATTTTGATGATCTTTTATGTATATATTGGCTATTTATGAATCTGCATTGGAGGTATATGTGTCCTAATACTTTGCCCATTTTGATTGAGTTGTCTGGCTTTTTATTATTGAGTTTTAAGCATTCTCCATATGTTCTAAATGCAATCACTTATCAGACATGATTGGCAAATATTTTCTCCCATTAGTTAGGTCTTCATTTCTTTCAATGATATTTTGTGAGCATAATATTTTCAGAGCATAAGTGTTATAAATATTTTATTAAATTTACTCATTTTAATCATACTAATTCCTTTTTTCAATTTTATATTTGGCTTGTTCATTATAAGCATATAGAAATAAAATTGAGTCCTGTAAAAAAAATAAAATAAAATAAAAAATAAATAAAAATTACAACCTTGTGGATTTGAGGAGTGGGGGCATGACCTGCAGTGTCTTCTGAGGCATAATCAGTGAATAGAAATGCACACAGTTTATTTGAAAAATTTTAATGAAAATTTTTAAATAAATATTCTGGTCATTTTGCTTCTGGTTCCCAACTAATGATGTGGCATCATGAAAAATGAAAAGAGAAGTTAAATGAAGTAGATGTTTAGGGAGAAATTTGTGGATCTATTGTCATCTGGAAGAATGCATCCAAGGTGTTGACATGGGCAATCCAGGGAGCTTACTTCAGGTTGTAGATACTTTGATAAGCAGCTCTGACTCATGAGGCAGCTGCAAAATGAGTTCAACCATATTAGCAAGCAGGTAATCATCGCTTTGTGATATGGCTTTCTATTTCTTCTGAAGAGCTCCAAGTAAAATGTGAAATGAAGAAATAATTTATCATTTACTATTTTCAAAGGAAAATGCCAAGCTACATGGCTTCCTAACACTGGCATGGCAACTGAAAATATAGAGTTCAGCTGAGAGATATAGCTGTCATAGGAAAAGAGGGCACCACAGTCCTTGGGTCTGAAACATTCCAGGATCCCTGTGAACAATAGATGAAGGTATGCACCAGGAAGTGCTTGAGGTCCTCTGTGGTGGTTCCACACTCGAATGTATACCAGTGAATTCTACAGTTTTTTCCCAAAGGGTGAGGCAACCCCCAGTTTCAAGTCTCTCAGGAAGATATCCATTCTTTTTTCTAAGCTCAATCACAGCCTTTGGAATATCATCAGAGAATGATTTTTCCCCATGACTGACACATTTCCAAGAAAGCAATTATCCCAGGCACAGAAACTGAATGTTTCTTGTGAACACTGAATTTTGGCTTCCAGGGTTGCCCTGTGACTTGATCCTTATGCCTCCAGCTAGAAATGTGCTGCTGGCATTGAATTTCTGAATTCAAGTGGACAAGGCATATTTCACCTTGAGATGTCTGGTTCTAGAGTCCTGGGCCCTGATGGCCATTCTGCATCTTTATTCTTGATGTGGGTCTACAATAGGACTTCACTGGACCAACCTCTCGTGTGTCTGAGCTTCAACTGTGGTCTTGTGTTTGGATCCTGTGTTGAGTGCCTTTATAGCCCTGAGGGTAATTTCAAAGCCAGTTTGCAAAGTGAAAGAGGAAGAGTTTTTTTTTGGGGGGAGTGGGGGGGGTGCTTTTCCTTCTGTTTCAAAAACAGCACCAGTATTGCCACTTGGGCTCTTGGAGAGGGAAGTGACTGCTCCCAATGGTGGCACAGGTGTTGTGCCAGATTTGAGGAGAAGCAAACTACTTCCTCAGCTTGATGGTTGAATATTGGTGCTGATGGTTTGAACTTCAATTTAAAGTTTATCTTGATTTAAGGCTTGGGTATGAGATTTTCTGAACAGGATGACGATACCCCTGGCCCCAACCACCCCCACTCATTGCCCAGGGTCTTGAGGTGCTTGGGAGCTCACCGCTGGACAGTGATTGGTTTCACTTTTGCAATAAGTACATCATTTTCTTAGCAGATAACAAAATACTTCTTTTGTTTCCCTAATGAAGTTTTTTTCTAAAATAGATGTTTAGATTACATAAGTTTTACACAAAAAATAAAGGGATTCCAATATTCTGCACCTCCCACAACCTCCCACATAAACATCTTTCATTAGTGTAGCACATCAACTGCAATGGTGCTTTGCCACTAAGCATGGACCATAGTTCACATTGTAGACCACATTCTCCCCACACAGTTCTGCATGTTATATGCTGATGTAAAATGGCCTATATCTGTCATTGTAATGTCACAGGATAATTCCAAAGTCCTGAAAAAGCCTCTGTATTAAAAGTGCTTTCCTTTCTCACTGCCCCCAAAGCATCCAGTGGCCACTGGCTCCACATCAATGTTGTAATTTCTTCCATTGCTTGAATCACAATAGGTCTACAACAGAATACCATTAAGTCTACTCTGGTCCATAGCTCTTCCCCCAATCCTGAGGAGTCTGGGATGCTGATGTCCACTCCATCTTCAAGTGAGATAGATCTTATATCCCATGGATAAGATGGATGGGATTATCCTGCCTACATTTGCAGACTCTTTCCATACCCTGAGATGGTCATTGTCCATCATCATCTCCCTTCCAGGTGTCTTCATTGAGTCCATTGAGCCATAGAGTAGGAGTTGCAGCTCCACTGAGATTCCAGGCCCAGCTGGCACATGGGCAAGCCAAAGTCTCCAGTCTCTAGAAGTACACCTACAAACTCCAGCATCACATATAAGTTTGAATAGAAGGGACTGAAGGACCATGTGCAGGGAGGACTTATTTGAGTCCAACTCTGTCACTCTCAGGAGCACAGATTCCAAAGTAGAGCCCACTGATAAGTCATCAATCTCTGGAGCTACCCCCCCCTTATATAGGACCTGGGTGTCTCCAGAGCCCTCAGGAGCCCCTCTATTTGGGGTGATATCCACTTTGGTGTTCTATGAGATCCTACTGAGATGTGCATAAGCATTACCTCTGGGATGAACTCTCGACTTCCTTTGAAGTCTCTTAGCCATATGAAATCATTTGTCTTTACCTTTTCCCCCTTTTATTCAAGGTCTTTTTCCAGTCATATTGCCAGTCATATTGTCACTTCGTTTGACTCATTGGATGACAAGATTCATATTTACATGGAAGAAGAAGTCTTGAAATACTGGTTTGCCCTCCCCCAATTGGAATTGCCATTGCTCATAAGAGACACCCGCCTGTCTCTTTCTGGGTGAATCGGTCCTCCCAAAGATGGGAGACAATGTCCTTCCCACTAATTGTGTGGGTCTCCACCCACTGATACAACACATTACAACAGAATGAACACACAGACTCCCTAAAAGTCTGCTCCAGATGTGCCCTGTCCTGAATGAACCCGAAACCAAAACCCTAAACCCGTGACACTTCCTTGTCATATTGCCATATGCCATACTGCACTTTCAAACTCATACCCACAAATCCCATCTTTGCCAGGTCCCTTTCCCACCTCTCCCGCCAGAATCCTGGGTATTCTAACCCACCCTTCCTAATCTACCCACCTGGCACCTATCTTTCAGCCAATGGTTCTCAGAGACCGCTCATTTCCTCAATTCATATCAGTGAGGTCATGTACTCTTCATCCTCCAATGCCTGGCTTCCTTTACTCAAAATAAGGTCTTCAAGATTCATCCATTTTATTCCATGTGTTAGCACATTATTCCTTCTTACAGCTCATAATATCCCATTATATGTCTGCAACACATTTTGTTTATCCATTCATCTTTTGATGGGCACCAGTGTTGATTCGAACTTTGACAAGAGTGAACAATGCCGCTATGAAATTTGTTGTGCATATATCTGTTCATGTATTTGCTTTCAATTCTTCTGGGTATATACCCAGCAGTGGAATCACTGGATCATACTGAACATCTATAATTTGCTTTTTGAGGAACCACAAAACCCTCCTCCACAGTGGCTGGACCATTTCACATTCCTACCAGCAGTGGATGAGCGTTCCCACTCCTCCACATCCTCTCCAACACTTATAGTCTGCTGTTTTTCTAATAGCTGCTATTCTAATGGGTGTAGGAGGGTATCTCATTTAAGTTTTGATTTGCATTTCCCGAATAGCAAGAGATGTTGAGCATTTTTTCATGTGCTTTTAGCCATTTGTATTTCTTCCTCAGAGAAGTGTCTTTTCATGTCACTTGCCCATTTTTTAAATGGGTTGTTTGTCTTTTATTTTCAAGATGTAGGATTTCTTTATAAATGCAGGACACTAGGCTTCTTTCAGATATATAGTTGCCAAATATTTTCTCCCATTGAGTAGGCTGCCTTTTTATTTTCTTGATTACATCCTTTGAGGTGGAGAAGTTTTTAATTTTGAGGATATCCCATTTATCTATTTTTTTCTTCTGCTGCTCGTTCTTCTTTGTGAAGTTCATGAAACCATTTCTTATTACGAGATCCTGTAGATGCTTTCTAACATTATCTTCCAAGGTTTTTATCATCTTCGCTCTTATATTTAGATCTTTGATACATCTCGAGTTAATTTTTGTACTAGGTGTGACATGGTGTTCCTCTCTCATTCTTTTGAATATGGATATCCAGTTCTCCAAGCACCACTTTTTGAAGATGCCATTCTCTCCAAACTGAGTGGGCTTAGTAGCCTTTCCAAATACCAGTGACTGTATATGTGAGGATTTGTATCAGAACTCTCAATTTGGTTCCATTGGTCAGTATATCTTTCCTTGTGCTAAAACCATGCTGTTTTGACCGCTGTAGCTTTGGAGTATGTTTTAAAGTTAGGTAGTGTCATACCGCCAACTTCACTTTACTTTTTCAATATGTTTATGGTGATTTTGGGCCTCTTGCCCTTCCAAATATATTTTATAGTTAGTTTTTCTAGTTCTTTAAAAAATACAGTGTTGATTTTTATGGGGATTGCATAAAATCTGTAGATTAGTTTGGGTAGGATAGACATCTTGATGATGTTTACTCTTCCTATCCATGAACAGGGAATATTCTTCCATTTATTTAAGTATTCTTTGATTTCCTTTAACACTGTTGT
Organism: Cabassous unicinctus; assembly: GCA_029593785.1. Taxonomy (NCBI): domain Eukaryota; kingdom Metazoa; phylum Chordata; class Mammalia; order Cingulata; family Chlamyphoridae; genus Cabassous; species Cabassous unicinctus. Next base: position 8,249 of record JAQZBX010033763.1, read on the forward strand.
GTAGTTTTTGGTATATAAATCCTTTACATCTTTAGTGAAATTAATTCCTAGGTATTTGATTCTTATAGTTACTATTGTAAATGGTATTTTTTTCTTGATTTCCTCCTCAGATTGCTCATTATTGGTGTGCAAAAATGCTACTGATTTTTGAAAATTGATCTTATAGCCTGCAACATTTTGGAATTCCTTTATAAGTTCTAGAAGCTTTGTTGTAGATTTCTCAGGGCTTTCTATGTATAGGATCATGTCATCAGCAAATAATGAAATTTTTACTTCTTCTTTTCCAATTTGGATGCCTTTTATATCATTTTCTTGCCTTAGTGCTAAAGCAAGTACTTCTAAGACAACGTTAAATAGGAGTGGTGATAGTGGACATCCTTGTCTTGTTCCCAATCTCAGAGGGAAGGCTTTTATGATTTCACCATTGAAGATGATGTTAGCTTTGGGTTTTTCATATACACCCTTTATCATGTTCAGAAAGTTTCCTTCTATTCCTGTCTTTTGCAGTATTTTTATTAGAAAGAATGCCGTATTTGTCCAATGCTTTTTCTACATCTATAGAGATGATCATGTGATTTTTTTCTTTCAATCTGTTTATGTGGTGTATTACATTTATTGATTTTCTTATGTTGAACCATCGTTGCATACTCGGGATGAAACCCACTTGGTCATGGTGTATAATCCTTTAGAAATGTTGTTGAATGTGATTAGCAAGTATTTTGTTAATGATTTTAGCAGCTAGGTTCATTAGAGAAATTGGTCTGTAATTTTCCTTTTTTGTCATATTTTTGTTTGATTTTGGTATAATGATAATGTCGGCATCATAGACTGAGTTATGCAATGTTCCTTCTACTTCTATTTTTTTGGAAGAGCTTAAGCAGGATTGGTGTTAATTCTTTCTGGAATGTTTGGTAGAATTCAGTTGTGAAGCCATCTAGTCCTGGGCACTTCTTTGTTGAGAGGATTTTACTGAGTCTCTCTTTACTTGTAATTGGACTGTTGCATTCATCAATTTCTTCTTTTTCAATGTAGGAAGTTTTGATTATCTAAGTATTCATCCATTTCCTCTAAATTATTCTTGTTGGCATATAATTTTTCTAAGTATCCTCTTATGATTTGCCTTATTTCTGTGGAGTCAACAGTGATATCCTCTTCCTCATTCCTTATTTTGTGTATTTGCATCTGTTCTCTCTTTTTCTTTGTTAGTCTGGCTAAGGGTTTGTCAATTTTATTGATCTTCTCAAAGAACCAGCCTTTGGTTTTGTTTATTTTTTCTAGTGCTTCCTTATACTCTATTTCATTTTGTTCTGCTCTAATCTTTTTTATTTCCTTCTTTCTACTTCCTTTAGGTTTAGATTGTTGTTGTTTTTCCAATTCCTCCAGGTGTGCAGTTAGGTCTTCAATTTTAGCTTTCTTCTTTTTTAATATATGCATTTATGGCTATGAACTTTCCTCTCAGGACAGCTTTGGCTGCATCCCATAGGTTTTGATATGTTGTGTTGTCATTTTCATTAGTTTCCAGGTAGTTACTGATTTCTTTTGAGATTTCCTCCTTGACCCAGTGTTTGTCTAAGATTGTGTTGCTTAACTTCCATATCTTTGTGCCTAATCTGGCTCTCTGGCCCTTAGTGATTTCCAATTTCATTCCATTGTGTTCAGAGGAATTACTTTGTATAATCACAATATTTCTGAATTCATTGAGAGTTTTTCTGTGGCCTAGCATGTGGTCTATCTTGGAGTATGACCCATGTGCACTCAAGAAGAATGTATATCCTCAATTATTTGGTTGTGGAGTTCTGTATACCTCTATTAGGTCCTGGTCCTGTAATGTATTATTCAGAGTCTTTGTTTATTGATTCACTGTCTAGATGTTCTGTCTAATGATGATAATGATGTATTATAGTTCTCCACTATAATTTTAGAGACATTTATTTATCCGCTTAGTTTTTCCAGAGTTTGCCTCATGTATTTTAAGGCACCATGTTTATGACTGTTCTCTCTTCTTGAAAGATAACCCCTTTTAATAATATATAGTGTCCATCTTTGTGTCTCACAATAGTTTTACATTTAAAGTCTATTTTGAATGATATTAGGATAACAATTCCTGCACTTTTTGGTTATTGTTTGCTTGTAAAATTTTTTTCCAGCCATTCATTTTCAGTCTCCTTGAATCCTGGGGTCAGAGTTGTGTTTGTTTTAGACAACATATAGATGGATCATATTTCCTTATCTCTTCTGCCAATCTGTGTCTCTTGCCTGGTGAGTTTAATCCTTTAACATTCAGTGTTATTACTCTCAATGAATTTCTTACATCAGCCATATTTTCTTTTGGGTTTATGTATGTCATATAGTGCTTTTATTTCTCTTTTTGTATTTTTAGTTGTTCTTACACTCTCCTCCAACTCTCTCTCCCCTGTTTTTTCCTTTCAACATGTAGATCTTCCTTTAGTAATTTTTGAAATGAAGGTTTCTTATTGGCATACTCTCTTAATTTCTGTTTGTGAATATTTTGAACACTCCATCATTTTTGAATGCCAGTTTTACTGGACAGAGAATTCATGACTGGAAGCTTTTTCTTTTACTACTTTGACTATGTCATACCACTGTCTTCTTGCCTCCATGGTTTCAGTTGCAAAATCAGCACTTAATCTTATTTTGCTTCCCTTATATGTGATGGTTCTCTTTTGTCTTGGTGCCTTGAGTGTTTTATCTTTGTCTTGAGCATTGGACATTTTGAAAATTATATGTCTTGGAGTTGGTCCATTGGGATTTATACTGTTTGGTTTGCACTGTGCTTCATAGATCTGCACATCCATCTCTTTCAATAGGGTTGGGATGTTTTCAGCTATTGTTTCCTTCAATACTCCCTCTGTTCCCTTTCCCTTCTCCTCTCCTTCTGGGATGCCCATAATGCATATGATTGTGCATTTTGCATTGTCGGTTAAATCCCTAAATCCCTGCTGGAGTTTTCCTTTCTTTTTGTCTATCTGTTCTACTGCCTGTTTGATTTCTGATGTATTGTCTTCCACATCACTAATTTTTCTTCTGCCTGTTCAAATCTGCTGTTAAATGAATCCAGCATCTTTTTGATTTCTTGGATTGTGCCATTGATTACCATCATATTGGTTACCTTTTTATGTATGGTTACAATTTCTTCAGTATGTTTTCCCTGTATCTTCTTAATATCCTTAATCTCTTCCTTCACTTCATAAAGTTGGTCCATGCTATTTGTTTGGAAAGCTTTGATTAGTTGTCCAATGTTCTGCATCTCTTCCTGGTTTTTAGTTTGTTCATTGGACTCATCCATGTCTTCCTGTTTCTCACTGTGGTTTGTAATTTTTTGTTGCCTTCTATTCTTAAGTTTATCTTGATGGGTATTTTCAGCTCATTAGCTTCTGTCTCTGATCTAGACTTTTATTTAGCTTGTGGTTCTGTGTGTGTGTTAAGTTTTCTCTTTGACACTTTTTCTTATTTTATTTCCATGCTTCATTTTGTGTTCCCTTGAAAGCAAGTGATGAGGGACAAAGGAATTGAAAAATGTGTGAAAGGAAGAAGGATAATAGTAATATTGATAAACATCAGAAGGGGGGACATATAAGACTTAGTGAAATGGATATTTAACTCATGTAGGCAGTGTGGAGTAATAGGGGAAAAAAAAGTGGAATACTTCCAATGGACTGGGAAAACAAATAGTTGAATATATACATAATGATTAAAAGTCTGGAATGATGAGGAGGGAGAGATATAGTAAAGAAAGGACTGAAAAGAAAAGTTAATATTAATTTAAAAAAGAAGAAAACAGAAAGATATGGTAGAAATTGACACCTTTAAGTTTTGGGCTAATGAAAAAAATTGGTATGAAAGAACCACAACAGAAAGCAGAAGGCAGAAAGATGAAGGAAGGAAAAGAGATAGATATCAATATAGACAGAGAATGGGAAATCACTGAAGAAAAAGCACAGAAAAGAAGAGACAAGCTAGCAGCACCTAATTTTTTAAAAAAAAGAAAGAAAGAAAGAGAAAAGAAGGGGGGAGGAAAAAGGAAAGAAATGTAAAAGGCAACAAATAAGGAAGAAAAACCAAAAAACCACACAAACAAGCATTCAAACAAAGCTAAGGAAGAACAGTGTTCCTTTTGGGGCCCTTGTGGAACCTCTCAGCCTGCTTGTATACATCAATCAATTGCCCTGCAAGGTTCTATCTGCAGGTTTTGATGCAGATTTTAGCTATTAAACTAAATTAAGAAGAAAAATTTATTTTTTTATTTTTTAAAGTTAGTCATCTTCTTCTTCTTCTTCTTTTTTTTTTTTGGTGAAATAAGGGACCCAAAAGAGGTCTTCTTCTAGATCACCCCCTTCACTGAGGGTCCACTAACTAGGCTTGTGGAAACTAATCAAGCACTTCCCACTTCCTGTCCTCCCCCGGGGGAGCTGAAGCTCTGATGCTTCTCAGTGCAGAATGTTAAAAATGACTAACTCCATCCCTCTAGAGTCAAGCCTCAGTGTCACTGGGCTTCTGGGTAAATCAGGCTTCCTCAGAAGATTTGCCTCTCCCCTCAGCCTGGCACTGCTTCAAGCCAGCTTATCTGCTCCCCAAAGCTATGAAGGTGTCCAGGCAGCCACAGCCACATCCACAAAAAGGAAACCCCTCTCCACCTTCTGTCAGAACCCTCCCACTGTCAGAGAAAGTTCCCTCTCACTGCGTTGCCAGTGGGGGTTGGGGTGTATCTCTGGGCAGCTAGGTACATCAACTTCCTCAGCAGATTTGCCACTCACCTCTGCCTGGTGCTGATTCAAGCTAGTGATTTTTCCCCAAAGCTGCAAGAGGCTCCAGGCAGCCAAATCCACAAAAAGGAAACCCCTCTCAACCCTTCTCCATAACCCTCCCATTCTTGGAGAACACTCCCTCTCAACAGGTTGCTGGCAGCAGTTATGGCTCAAACCAGCATTTTTCCTTGAGGGTGGGGCTCAGCCATGTGTGTTCACCCCCACAGGGAGGGTTAAAACTCACAAATCTCTCCAGAGCAATCCATGCCCTACAGCTCCCTCCAGATAGATGTCCTCAAGGTTCTCGCTCAGTGCACCCACAGCACAGACCCCTGGCAGGACCAACATTGAATATTAATGGATTAAACTCCCCAATCAGAAAACATATGCTGAAAGAGTGTATAAGAAAGCAAGGGTAATCCATATGCTGTCTGCAGGAGACTTAACTTAGACCCAAGAATGAAAGTAGTCTGAAAGTAAAAGGTTGGGAAAGATATTTCATGCAAACAGTAACCAAAAGAGAGCAGGAGTACCTATACTGGTGTCAGACAAAACAGACTTTAAATGCAAAAATGACAAAAGGTGCAGAAAATCATTATATATTAATAAAAGGCACAATCCACAAGGAAGGAGTAACAGTCATAAATATTTATGCATCTAATCAGGGTGGCCCAAAACACATGAGGCAAACTCTGTAGAGAAATAGTTGTCTTTACAATAATATTTGGAGATTCAACCTCACACTCAAATCAATAAATAGTACAACTAAAGAGAAGATCAACAGGAAACAGAGAACTTGAACAATGTGATAAATGAGCTGAACCTGACAGACATATACAACATTGCACCCAAATCAGTAGTTTATACAAGTGCTCAGGAATCTTTCTGCAGGTAGAACATATATTGGGCCACAAAATGGCTCTCAACAATTTTGAGAAGATTGAAATTATACAAAACACCTTCTCTGATTATAATGGAATGGAGCTGGATAACAATAATAGGCAGGAAATTGGAAAAGTCACAAATATATGGAGGCTAAAAATATACTCTGAATCAGTGGGTCAAAGAATAAACTGCAAGTGAAATTAGCAGATATCTCAAGATGAATGAAAACATGAATAAAACTTATGAGATACTGTGAAAGAAGTGCTGAGAGGGAAATTTATAGTCTTAAAAGCTATATTAAAAAGGAAGAAAACTAAAATCAAAGTCCTAACCGAACAATTGAAGAAACTAGAAAAAGAAGAGTAAACCAATACAAAAGCAAGCAGAAAAGAAAAAAAAAGCAATGATTAGAGAAGAAATAACTGAAATTGAGTAGAAAAAAGCAATAGAGAAAATCAGCAAAACCAAAAAATGGATCTTTGAGAAGATCAATAAAATTAACAAATTACCTAGAAAAAAAAAAGGAGAGAATATACAAATAAATAAAATCAGAAATGAGAGGGGGGATATTATGAACAACCCCAAGAAATAAAAAGTATCATAAGACGATATTATGAGTAACTGTACGCCAACAAATTAGACAATCTAGATGAAATGGACAAATTCCTAGAAAAGCACAAACTACCAACATTGAGTGTACAAGAATTACAAAATGGAAAACTAGAAGTAAAACTCTCACTATTTGCAAAAGCCATGATCTTATCATTTGAAAATTCCAAAATATTTACAACAAAGCTACTAGAGTTAATAAATGAATTCAGCAAAATGGCAGGATACAAAACCAGCACGCAAAATTCATTAGTCTTCCTATACACTAGTAATGAGCAAGGTGAGAAAGAAATCAAGAAAAAATTCCATGTACAATAGCAACAAAAAAACTCAAATATCTAGAAATTAATTTAACCAGGACTGTAGCAGAACTGTATTCAGAAAACTATGAAACACTGTAAAAATAAATCAGAAAAGACCTGAAAAATGTAGGGACATTCCATGTTCATGTATTGAAAGAGTAAACATCATGAAGATGTCAATCCTACCCAAACTGATTTCTAGAGTCAATGCAATACCAATCAAAATTCCAAGAGCTTACTTTACAGAAAAAGAAAAGGAAATTACCAAAGTTATTAGGAAATGGAAGGTGTCACCATAGCCAAAAACATCCTAAAAACGGTGTGGGAGTACTTTCACTTCCTGACCTTAAAGTGTATTATAAAGCTACAGTGATCTAAACAGCACTGGTATTGGCATAAGGGTAGACACATTGTTCAATAAATTTGAAATGAAAGTTCATAAATAAACCCTCACCTCTATGGTTAATTGATTTTTGATCAGCCTACCAAGTCCACTTTTCTGGCACAGGACAGTCTCTTCAACAAATGGTGCTGGGAGACCTGGATATCCATAACCAAAACAATGAAAGTGGACCCCTCTCTCACACGCTATCCAAGAATCAACTCAAAATTGATCTGACACCTACATAAAAGTCAGGACCATCAAATGCCTAGAAGATAATGTAAAGAAATATCTTCAAGACCTTGCAATAGGTGAGGGTCTTTTCCACCTTACACCCAAAGTACAAGCAACAAAATCAAAAGTAGATAAATGGAACCTCCTCAAAATTAAATATTTCTGCATCTCAAAGGACTTTGTAAAGAGGATAAAATGGCAGTCTACTCAATGGGAAAAACTACTTGGAAATTACACATCCAACAAAGGTCTAATATCGTTGATATATAATGAGATCCTAAAATTCAATAATAAAAAGACAAATTACCTGACTGTAAAAATGGGCAAAAGACCTGAAGAGACATTTTTCCATAGAAGAAATACATATGGTGAATAAACACATGAAAAAAACTTCCAACATAATTGGTGATTAGGGAAATGCAAATCAAAACTACAATGAGATATCATTTCATACCTACTAGAATGGCCACTATTAACAAAACAAAATTACAAATGTTGGAGAGGATTTTGAGAGATAGGAATGCTTATACACTATTTTTGGAAATACAGAATGGTACAGCCACTGTGCAAGTATGGTGGTTCCTAAGGAAGTTGGATATAGATCTGCCGTGTGATGCAGGAACACCACTATTATGTATATACCCAGAAGAACTGAGAGCAGTGGTATGAAGAGACACATGCACACCAATGTTTATAATGATTTTATTCACAATTGTCCAAAGATGGAAACCATACAGATGTCCATCAACTGACAACTAGATGAACAAACTGTGGTATAGACACATGATGGAATATTATGCAGCTGTAGGAAGAAATGAAGTCATGAAGAATATAACAATGTGAATTAACCCGGAGGACATTATGTTGAGTGAAGCAAGCCAGGCATAAAAAGACAAATAGTGTATGCTTTCACTATTATGAAATAATTATAATGAGCAATCTTATGGAGTTAATAGCTAGAGTGTAAGTCACCAGAGAATAGAATGTGGCTAGAGAATGGAAAGATGAGGTTTCATCTGTGCATAATTGGTAAAAAAGTTGTTTGTGAATGTTTGGAAATGAATAGAAATGGTGAAAGCACATCATAGAATTTGCAATTAGTATCACTAACATATGGGTATGAGAGTGGTTTGTTTTATATATTTTTTTCTTTTTTGGAGTAATTTAAATGCTCTAACATTGATGGAAATGATGAATACACAATTCTGAGATTAAAACACATGCCATTGATTTTACACTTTAGGTAAATTGTGTGGCTTATGAACCAAAAATATAATAGGGTGGGTTGGGGAAAAACATACCAAATGTAAGATATGGACTATAGTTAGTAGTAATACTTTGATGATGGTCTTTCTTAATTTGTTACAAATATTTCACAAAAAAATGCAAGATATTGGTGGTGGGATGAGGTATGAGAGCTCTGTATGATATTATGCATGTACTTTTCCTATACACAGTGTTTATGTATATTCATTCATGAGTGATATACTTCAAATATATATGTAAAAGCCCATGACCATGCTAACTCTCTGTGCAACAATAATCAAAACAATTTGGTACATATTCCAGGAGACCAAGCAGTTCCCTCAGTTGAGCCAAGTTGTAATCCAAATGACCAGACAGGAAAGAATTCAATCATTAAGCTTATATTATTGCAGGTCTTAGAGAGGGCGTGCCCAGACAAAGGAACCTTAATAAAATCAGCAAATAGTTCAAGACCCTGAAGAAAACCAGTCTTTCTTTTTAGAGCAACTACTCAAGGCCTAGAGGGAGTACACTGATTTAAATGCAGAAGACCCCACTAACCTGTGCACTGTTAATTATACTTTTTGTGCTCCTGATATAAGGAGAAAACTCCAGAAATTAGAAGGACAATTAGACATGCCTGTGCTACAATTAGTAGAAATTGCCTTTAAGGTTTTTTACAACTCAGAGTTCACCCATAAGATGAAGCAAAAGAAACACGCTGCCTACAAATCATACCTCATAAGAGCAGATACCAGCAAGAACATCAGAGGCTCACAGACACTGAGATGAGGGAAAGCTTCCATGGGAAGTCCAGTGATGAGTAAGAACCCCAGGAACACAATTAGCTTCCCAGGATTGCACTTACTATAACGAGGAGGAACACTTGCAGTCGGAATGCCTGAGTCTTCCTGGGAAGGGAGGGGTCAGGATATCCTGCCTAGTGGTCCAATTCCCAAAGTTAGCAGGGGATGAGGATAGCTACCTGGAGTGATGGAGTCTGACAGCACCTTCCACTTGTCAGGAAACAATCCTGATCATGCACAATGAAACTCGGGTCTCATTTCAAGTAGGTAAAAAGAGAGTTGACTTCTTGATGGACACTGGAACCACTTATTCAGTTTTAAAGCAGAGGTTAATTACAAAAACTAATGAATCATTCCCTATCATTGACATTTGGGTGACTAAAAAGTTTAAGTGATTTTCAGAACTCCTGCAATGTCAGATTGGACAGACTCATCTGACTCAGATTTTACCATATGCTTGAATGTCCAATTCTCCTTTTCAGCCACTACTCTCCAAATTGCAAGCTTCATTCTGATTTTCACCTAATGAAGTGAACTTACAGGTCCCAGCGATACACGTCTCTGCCTTCCAAGCAGCCCTGCTGGATTTAGCTAAGGACATTGAGAAGTTTGAAATACCTAAAGAGATAAAACTACAGATTCCAGCTGATGAATGACCTAATGGGGGAACCCCAGAATGGGCAGATGAAGCACAGGAAGTCAAGGTAAGACTCTGGCCAAACACCACACCACCACATGTAAAACAGTATCCACTAAGACAGGAGGTTAAAGCCAGCATCTCACCCTAACCAAGAAATTTCTCAAGTGGGGAGTAATTAGACCCTGTCAATCAGACCTTAAAACCCCTACCTTACCAGTGCTTAAACCAGGTACTCAGGGGTGTAGATTTGTACAAGATTTAAGAGCTACTCATCATATACTAGGGGATGTCTACTCAGTGGTGCCCAATCCTACACACTCTTTGTTAATATTATTAAAACATAAACCTGATTCACAGTTCTGGGCTTAATAGATGCTTTCTTTTGCATCCTGCTTGAGAAAGAATCACAGAGACTCTTTGCTTTGTAATGGGAAGATCAGAACAATGGAAAGAAGCAACATTATTGTTGGATTTTGCTGCCACAAGGGTTTAAGAATTCTCTGACCTTTTTGAGGCAAGCCCTATCCAGGGATCTGCAGGTGGGGCAACTCTGGGAAGGACTCTTCCTTCAATATGCAGATGACATAGCAAAATACAAGAAGCCTCAGATGAGAACATAGTAATAATAGAGATTAGCTGAAAAAGAATATAAGTGTCAGAAAAGAAGGCCCAAGTGCACAAACTCATGTTAAATATCTTGGCTTTAAATTCTCTGAGGGACAAGTGGCCCTCCTGCCCAGTCAAAAGAAAGACATATACAGAGTATCAAAGCCTAAGAACAAAAAGGAACTCAAGGATTTCTAGACATAGCTGGTTGCTATAAGCTGTGGATACTTAATTTTGGACTTATAGCTAAGTGACTGTATGAAGCCCTTAAAGGAAGTGAAATAGAGACTCTGGTCTGGACACCAGAATATGCCCTTACTTGTAGAATCTTAAGCAAAAATCACTTACTGACCCAACTGTAGGACTGCCAGATTTCACAAAAAAAGTTCCACTTGTTCTTACATGAAAGGCAAAGCATCACCTGGAAATTTTTGCTCAACCCTTTGGAGGAGCACCCAACTGATAGCATATCTATAAAACAGCTAGGCCCTATATCTTAAGGCTGGCCTGCCTGTTTGCACACAGGTACGGCTACTTGTGACCTCCTACAGATAGAAAAACTCACATTAAGCTCTTCAGGTTGCATCTATATTCCTCACAAATTAATTACAATATTTAAACAAAAAGGTCAATCAAGCCTCTCTGCTAGACAATCCTATTGTGACCTTAAAGACTACTGAAAAACTTAAAACTGCCACCTTCCTCCAAGAGTTTGGGATAAACCAGAGTACATATTTCTCAAACATAACTGTGTACAGATCCTTAAGAAAACATACTCCAGAGGACTGGGACTGATTGATGTAACTCTAAAATTCCCAGCTCTAGAATTATTTACTGATGGAAGTAGTTTTATGGACCTTAAGAAGCAATGAGCAAAGTATTTGGTAGTGACCCTAGTAGAAACCTGGGAAGCAAGATCCCTGTCCTCTTGGACTTCAGCTCAGAGGGCTGAACTATTAGCTCTTAAAAGAGCCCTCCACTTAAGTGCAGGACAAAGAGTGAATATTTATACAAACTCCAGATATGCCTTTCCTGTGTTACATACTCATGGAGCTTTTTGGAAAAAGAGAGGATTACTCAATGCTAAGAATATGGATATAATACATTTTGATCTCATTCTAAAGTTGTTTGATGTTTTGATGCCCCCCAAGGAATTAGTAATTCATTGCAGAGGAAACCAAACTTCCAATAGCAGTGAAGCAAACAAAACTGTTTATCTAATAAAGGCACTAAGTTAGCTGCAAGGAGAATCGAACCAACTCTTATTACACCCTCCACACTGAAAGCCTGGACCACCAATTAATACCCCAGAGTTGGTGAGACCCTAACCTAAAACCATTTGGGAAACCCCAATCCTGGAAAAAAAGATTTAACCAGAGCAATACAGTGAGGATATACTCAAGCCAAAGGCAATGACTGGTTGAAAAGATAATCCCTGGCTGAACCTTGGGAAGACTACCACAAATTATTCATACTTGAAAGCCTAGTGAAACCCATTACCACTTATTTCCTTAGACTTATTATTGACAAATAACTGTTCTAGTGGATAAGTCAATTCCTCATACAATCCAATCTATGCAGGATGATTCATTCAGTAAATGTTCAATGTGTAACTTGTGCTCAAATTAACCCTAAAATTCAGCTTCCAGCCTTCAACAAAAGACTACAGTACAGAAGACTAGGACAATGATAGGACTGGCAAACTGACTTTAATGTAATGCCAAGAGCTGCTGAGAACTTCATGTGTTTGCTACTGTTTGTAGACACTTTCATTAATGGGGTAAAAGTCTTCCCATGCCAAATAGAAAAAGTGTGAGAAGTAGTCAAAGTCTTACTTAAAGAAATCATATTAAGGCTTTGGCTTCCTATTACTATACAAAGTGACATTAGAGTGGCCTTTATCTCTAAAATGACTAAGGATGTGTCTGGACTGTTATAGATTGGTACTTGCATTCTCCCTGAAGACCTCAATCCACTGGGAAGACTGAGCAAATGAATCCCACCTTAAAAGAAGGTATTGCCAAGACTTGTTTCAAAACACCTCAAGTGGGATAAAGCACTGCCAATTACCCAACTGAGGGTTAGGGTCATGCTCAAAAGAAGATTTGATCAAGTCCTTATGAAATGTCTTATAGAAGATCATTTTTTTAGGGCAATGAGTAGTGAAAAAGATGGTCCATTGATGGATCCTTGATATTGGTAAATATGCTTATGAGCCTCTTTCTTTGAATTTGCTACTTGGCCTAGTATTGTAGGGTGCCTAAATGTTACCTCCTCAGAGCTTCCTTGTTGATCAAATGTGGCCTCTTTCTAAGCCAAACTCTCCTGTGAGGGACATGACTCCTGTGGATGAATTTCCCTGGCACTGAGAGATTACTACCAAGTAATGGCCGAGATACAACTGAAATTAGACCTTGAATAAAAGGGAGAAAAAGTAATAACAAATAAGTTCATATGGCTGAGATTCTTCAAAATGAATTGGGAGGTCATCAGAGAGGTAATGCTTATGCACGTTTCAGCAGGGTCTCATAGATGGCCAAAGTAGACACTACCCAAACAGCAGGGCTCCTGAGGGCTCTGCAGACACCCAGGTCCTGCAGTCATGACAAATTGCTCCAGAGTTTGGTGCCTTGCCAGTGGGCCCTACTTTGGAGTTTGTGCTCCCAAGTGTGACAAAGTGGGGCTCAAATGTGACTTCTCTACACATACCTCTTCTGTTCCTTTTATTTGAACCTATAGTTGGTGCTGGAGTTGGTAGGTGTACATCCAAGACTTTAATATTTGTGTTGTCCATGTGACAGCTCTGCCCTGAGCCTCAGCAGAGTTGTTAAACCTACTCTCCAGGTCACTGGACTCATCCAGGACAACTAACAGGGAGGTGAGGATGGACAACCACCACACCCAAGGAACCAACAGAGTCTACAACTGCAAGCAAGAGAGTCCCACTCATCAGCCATATGGGATCAAAGCCCCCTCTCAATTAGAGGTGGAGTGGGCATCATCATCCCAGAATTCTCAGGATTGGAGAATAAAATATGGAATGGAGTAGACTTGCTGGTAATCTACTGTGGACTTGTGGTTCTAGCAATGGAAGAAATTATATCACTGTTGTGAAGACAGTGGCCACTGGAGGTGCTGTAGTCAAGGAAAGGGAAAAAGGGGTGTGATATGGGGGCATTTTCAGGACTTGGAATTGACCTGAGAGATATTACAGTGACACATACAGGCTATTGTATATCCTGCCATGCCTGTGGAATTGAGTGAGAGAGAGTGAAAACTAGAATGTAAACTATAGTCCATGTTTTTTGGCAATGCTCCAAGATGTGTTCATCAATTGTGGTGAATGTACCACACTAATGAGAAAGGTTGCTAATGTGGGGAAGGGTGAGAGCTGTGGGGAATGAGACATATGTGAATCCCTTATTTATTTATGTAACATTTTATGTAATCTAAGTATCTTTTAAAAATAATTAAAATATATTAAAAAAATAAAAATAAAATAAGCAAGAGATTTGAATAGACACTTCTCCAAAGAAAAAATACAAATGGCAAAAAAGAACATGAAAAGATGCTCAGTACCACTAGCTATTAGGGAAATGCAAATCAAAACTACAATGAGATATCATTTTACACCTATTACACTGGTGGGTATTAAAAAAAACAACAGAGAAGTACAAGTGTTGGAGAGGATGTGGAGGAAAAGGAACACTCATCCACTGCTAGTGGGAATGTACAATAGTGTAGCCATTCTGGAGACCAGCTTGGCAGTTCTCAGGAAGCTAACTACAGAACTGCCTTATGATCATGCAATCCCACTTATGAGTATATACCCAGAAGAACTGAAAGCAGGAACACAAACAAATAAGTGCACACCAATGGTCATAGTGGCACCATTCACTATTGTCAAAAGTTAGAAGCAACCCAAGTGTTCATCAACAGATAACTGGATAAGCAAATTGTGGTATGTACATACAATGGAATATTACTCAGCTGTAGAAGAAATGCAGTATAAACTCATGGGACAACAGGGATGAATCTTGAAGGCCTTATGTTGAGTGAAGTAAGCCAGTAACTGAAAGACAAATATTACATGACCTCACTGATATGACTTAAGCAAATCGAGTAGACTCACAGAGCTAGAGTCTGGAAGATAGGTTATCAGGAGACAGAAAGAGAGTAGAGCGTGGTGAGTTGAGGATCAACATGGGCAAGAACTATGATAAGGTGGAAGTGGGTGGTTGGGCAGTGGAAGGGGGGTGATAGTGATGTGATTGGGTTTAACAGTGCTGGAATGTGAGGGGGAGTAGGGTGGGGGTGTTGGACTATCCATGGAATTGGGGAGGCTGGAAGAAGGAAAAAGTGAACTCTGGGGATTTGTAGCTCCGTGGTTAAAACTACAATATTGAAAATGCTCTTTTGGCAAATATGGCATGGGAGGGTTACTGGTGCAGGGTTTTGGATGTGGGGGATATTGAAGATAAGACACTCCTGGGGCATGATTCTATGAAATATGAAAGTGTTCCTCTTGTCACTGTGTGTTATCTCAGTGGGTGGGTGGAGACCTACACAATAAACATGAAAATATTAAACTCTTATCCTGGGAAGTCCTTCTATGTTCTCAATTAGAGGGGCCAGAATCTCTCAAGAACATAGGCAGTGCCTAATAAAAGAAAACAGAACAATATGGCAAACCCTCAATAATATTGCATGTTACTATCATCTGTATTCTTCAAAATATGAAGCTTAGTGTTTACCATAGATTCTGAGGGGAGTGGGAAGGAAGAATAGCATAGATGGGATATAGGGCATTTTGGGGGCATTAGAATTGTTCTGCATGATCATGCAATGATGGATACAGGCATTTTTAAATTTTGCCAAAATCTATAAAATTATATGGTGCAAAATGTAAACCAAAATTTAAATCAGTGACCATAGTTAGTAGCAATGCTTCAATATTTAAACATCAATTATAACAAATGTACCATCCACATGTAAAATTTTAATAATAGGCATGAGTGGGGGAGCAGGAGGGGCTGGGTATAGGGGAATCCTTTATATTTTCTATGTGACTTTTCTGTAACCTAAAGTTTCTCTGAAAAAGCAAATAAAACAAGACACTCAGAGAACATATGGACGAAATTGACACTGTACCTAAAAGAAAACAGATATTAAAGTGATGAAAGACACAATGAAAAAGGTTTTATTTTATTTTACTCTTTAATTTTTATTTTTGTATTTTATTTGTTATATGTTAATATTAATTTTTTATTTGCCTCAAGGAACCTGGACCTCCTACCTGCCTTGAGGAGGGTACCATCCAGCCTGAAGCCTGTACTACCCGATCTTCAGCCAGCCTCAAGGAGTTTCCACCACCTTCCTTCTATGAAGAAGCCACCATCCAAAACCCACCCTCTCCTGAGCAGTCTTCCATATAACCCATGCCTAAAGAGATTAATCCTGTCTCACCAGATGAAATTGCAAGGGAATGTCCTGAAGTAATTAGCTGGCAAAACACTCCTAATTTTTCTCCATACCCACCCCCACCACTCCTCTTCTCTTCCTGACAAATAACTAGACTAAAATCATAAGTCCCCAAAGATGAAATACAAAATTTAACCCATGAGGCAGTACACTATACTCTAAAAGAACTGCATGAATTTTCCAATTTATATAGGCAGAAATAAGGGGAATGTGTGTGGGAATGGATATTAAGGGTATGATTCAATGGTGGAAGGAATAGAAATTTGGATCGGGATGAATTTTTTATATGGATCCACTAAGCAGATATTCTGGATTCAGTGTTGTAGCTCAAAGGGTTAGAAAGGGCTCTAAGAGTTTGTGCAGGTGGCTGGCTGAAACGTGAACCAAAAGATAATTTATGATGCCTGAGGTCAAGATGCTTAATTTACCCTAGTATACTATGGATGAGGGATAGAAAAGCTTAGAGAGATTGGAATGCTAGAATGCATTCACCACTTAAGATCTGCCCTCCCACCCAGGAATGTCCAGAAGACAAACCTTTACCAGACTGTGAACAGCTGCAGCACTGTGGCCTTTTTCTGGGACATCCCTGAAGGATAGTGGCAAGGGAAACTCCTCCCAGTGGGCAGAACTTTCAGTAGTGCACCTGGTTGTTCATTTTGCTTAGAAGGAGAAGTGGCCAGAGATGCATGTGTATTATGATTCATTGGCTGTTGCCAATGGTTTGGCTGGATGCTCAGGAACTTGCCAGGAACATAATTGGAAAATTGGTGAAAAAGAGGCCTGGGGAACAGGTATGTGGGTAGATTTTCTGAAGGGGCAAAAAAAAACTTGAAAGTATTTGTGTCCCATGTGCATGCTCACCAGAGGGTGACTTCAGTAGAGGAAGATTTTAATAATCAAGTGGATAGGATGGACTGCTCTGTGGCTAACACTCAGCTTCCTTCCTCAGCCATTCCTTAATTGCCCAATTGGACTCATGAACAAACTGGTCATTGTGGTAGGGATAGAGTTTATGCATATGCTCAGCAAGTTGCTAAAGTCATCTCTTTACCAAGGATAACTTGGCTGAAGTCTCTGCCAACTAATCAATCTGCCAGCAGCAGAGACCCACATTCATTCCCTGATATGACACCATTCCCCAAGGTGATCAGCCTGCTACCTGGTGGCAGGTTGATTACATTGACCCACTTATACCATGCAAGGGGAAGCAATTTGTTCTAAATGGAATTACCACACCCTCCAGATATGAGTTTTCTTTCCCTGTATACAAAGCTTCTTCCAAAACTACCATCTGTGGACTTGCCAAATGTCTTATCCACAACTGTGGTATTCCACACAGATTTGCTTCTGATCAAGAAACCATTTCACAACAAATGATATGCAGGAACTGGCTAATGCCCATGGAATTCATTGGTTTTACCATGATCCCCATCATCCTGAAGCAGTTGGATTGATAGAACGCTTGAATGGCCTTTTTAACACTCAAGTATTGTGCCAACTATGTGATCATACCTTGCAGGGCTCAGGCAATGTTCTCCAGGAGGCTGTGTATGCTCTAAATCAGCATCTGTACTATGATGCTGTTTATCCCATAACAAGGATACACGGGTGTGGGAATTGAGAAGTGGAAATGGGAGTGACACCACTCACTCTTAACCCTAGTGATCCCCTAGGAAAATTTTTGCATCTTGTCTCTTCATCCTTTAACTATGCTGGTCTACATGCCTTAGGTCCAAAAGGAGGAGTGCTTACACCAGGGAACACAACAATGATTC
>JAQZBX010033764.1:0-25184 GCA_029593785.1 Cabassous unicinctus
TGCCCAGGCTGAGGGCTGCCGTGTGCTGGGTCTGGTGGGATCTCATGCCCAGGCTGAGGGGCTGCCGTGTGCTGGGTCTGGTGGGATCTAGTGCCCAGGCTGAGGGCTGCCGTGTGCTGGGTCTGGTGGGATCTCGTGCCCAGGTTGCTGTGTGCTGGGTCGAGCCTGTACCCTGAGTGCCATGGCCCCATCCTGACCCATGGCCTGGCACTCAGGTCTCTTCATTCCCACGGTCAGGCATTTCTCCCCACTATGTTCTCACAGGTCTAGATCAAACACGCATGTGTTTAGCTTTCTCTTACAGACTAACTTTCATAAATTATTTTGAGGATATTTCAGATGAAATGTATCAACGCCACCTTTTGAAAGACCAAAATGATGCACGTGTATGTGGGATACAGAATTTGGTGAAGCCTTTAAAATGTCAATGTGTTTTTTTAAATAATGAGCTCATTCACACAAGTAAATCATTGCTTATAGAGGCAGCCTCCTATTTATGAAATGGGGAAAAAAATGTTAACGGGAAAAGTTTAAGCTCAATGTCGCAGAGCACAGTGACCTGACATATTTTGGCGTTGTTTTCCTTTAATCCAGCTCTTTCTCCCCTTCCTGCCTCCCTCTCTCTCCCTTTCTCCCTCTTTTTTCCTTCCTTCCTTCCTCCCTTCCTTCCTTATTTCCTTCCTTCCATCCATCTTTCCCAATTTTTTTCTCAGAACAATGAAAATTTATATAACATAACATATTTACAGCCACCACATCCTAATTTTTTGTTTTTTATTTAATTGATAAAAGTCTGTCTGACAAGAGGAAAATGTGTCATGCTTACATTTTTCATGCAGTTTGGCTTCTGCTGTCTTGTAGGATGTCTTAGTCTGTCTAATTATACCTATTGACTGAGAATTTTAATATGTGTTTCCATGATGAATGGTCTTTTTTGATCATTAGAGGATGTATTTTAAAAAGAGAAGCCCTGCTTCAAACCAAATAATTACCCAGAATAAACACACATTATTTTAATTTTTTAGTGGGTCACAAATTACAGAATCTTAACAATAACTTTCATCTTTATAAAACATTCTTTTTGTTTTAAATGAGAGAGCCATTGCTGAGGAAGACATCCTGACTTTATGACATATCATCTTTAGCCAAAGAATAAAGGAAACTAAAATAGGAAATGAAATTTTCTTTATTACATAATAACCACAAGACAGGTAATTTGAATGAAAGAAAAACTTAAAATCAGTAATTAATTATCATAGACTAAAACAGAAATATGGTATATAAGGCAAATCCTGGATTTTAGACTACTGTGCTGGGAATAAGGGAAACTTTAACTGGGAGCCCAGCCACACAACCAATTAGACAGGGAGAATGAATTCCATCACATGTGCAGAGTGGTGACAGCTACACAGTCAGCCCATCCTGCTACTGACTAGCTCTAGGAACCAAGCCAGCTCCCTCAACTGGCCATGGGTCACGCATGTCCAATGGCTTGTCTTCTTGTGGGTCAAGATTCCACGATTCTACAACACTACTGGCTCTGTTGTTGATTGTCTGCTTGTGTTTCTTTGGGGTGGGTCAGGAGGCAGTTGGAGGAGTGGAAAACTCTTCTTTATATTTTATATTTCCTTCTAACCTGCATTTAAGTGCCCTGAAGGAGTCATGAAATTATGAGTGTCAGAAGAAGGTGCGTCACAGATGTCATTTGTTGAGTTTCTGTGACTGATGTTTCAAGTTATTACTTATTTCAAGCCAGATTTTAACAATATTGGTTAAATATAGCTGAGAAATTTTGAGGATATGTAAAACTGGCCACTGATGATTGACCATCGATTCTGAACATTTTAACACTCAAAGAATTATAAAAAGGTTTAAAAAGTCCATTAACTTAAACTGTCTAGATATCACAAAGCCACATTACCATAGGATCTGGCTAATCTGTTTGTAAGACTTTACAAGCACAAGCCTATAATAAAAATTCAACTTCTTTATTATCAAGTTTTATTAAGTCTTATATTCTTATGTGAGTTCTAAATTACTAATCACACTCCTAGAATCACCTTTGTTGTAAAAGTTCAAAGCGAGGTCAACTCTTATTTGTTCTCACAACACTCCTGAAGAATGGTGAGCTCAGTGGTTTGTACTTGATGCGGCTGATTGGGTGTGGCCTGTATCAGAGCCACGGGGTCTCCATCACAGGCTTGCAGAGATTCCTCAAATGCCTCTACAGTCACCCAAAGGAAACGTGAAAACCAAACACTTGCACATCGCTCTACACAAGTAACCCTAAACTGGTAGCTCTAGAATGGGTATTAAAATAGAATATTCACCATATCTCATTGGATGCAGTTCTTATTTATACCAATCTGGAAAATGGGAGAATAAATTGGAATTTGGGTACAAATGTACTTACAAAGATTTGGGAACACATAATTTGGAAGAAAATTTAACCATTTTCATTCTAGGCAAATAATAAAGCAAGCATGGTTTCTACCCTTCTTGAGTAAATGACAAGGCTAAGTACTGAGCCAAGTAGAAATCATCTTTCAGCCTAGCACTTGCGCACTGAGACACCACGTCGACCAGACGGCAAACACTCACGGAGCCCAGGAAAGAGGAGAGATGAAGGGAACAAGCATTTTGATCTCTGGTGTGAGGAATCAGCAAACTCTCATCCTGAGAGGCATCATCACATCAGCAATAGCATGAGAGTTCTGGACAATCAGGTTCGTTTCAAGACTCGCCTTTTAAACTCTCGCATCATCCATTCCCTGCTCCCCACTCTTCCTGCTCCTCTTCTCTGGGGCATCTTTACTTCCTCCTCCCATCTATCTACTCTTGCACTCTTCTCTCTTTTTTAGAAAAGTTTTTATAATAGTAGCATTCATACAACTCAAAATTTCCTATTTCAAACACTTGTAAGTGTATAATTCACAATATTGCCCTACTATCACTAACATCCATTACTCCAATTTTTTCATTACCTCAAACAGAAACTCTGCACCTCTTAAGCTATACCAGCCCCTGGTAACATGTAACCTACCATCTGACTCTATAAATTTGTCTATTCTAGGTATTTCATGTAAGTGAGATAATAATATATTTGTCTTTTTGTGACTGACTTATTCCACTCGACATTGTGTCTTCAAGGCTCAATCATATTGTAGCACACAACAGAACTCCCCTTCCTCCTTCCTTCAGGCACGTGTCAGCATTTACTAGATAACAAGCACGAGTGTAGACTTTGCGGGTACAGACACTAAGGCTAGGCCCTGCCTTCCCTGCTTTGTCTCAGCCGTTTGTTTTTTCACATATCATTGCTCTTCCACTTGTTTTTCCCTGTTTCTTTCTTTATCTTATATATGAGTTTTCTGAAAACACAGGGCAAAGGGGTGAGCTAATTACATCTGTTCCCAGCAGAGAAGGAAATAGGACATGTGGAAGGCAGAGAGGGGAGAAGAAGGAAAGAAGTTAAGGCAGTGGGAAGTGTTGCAATGAGATTCGTGTCATGTGGCCGACTCCCAGGCTGGGGACGGGAGCAGGGTCCTGGGGCCACGTCAGGGGGCCACTTCCATTGGCTGCGTCCACTCTTCATACCAGGCAGTTGTCTCAGCCAGGCTGGGTCTTACAGAGGCGGTTAGGCCAAAAGTGAACGGCCATGGTTCAGAGAACTTGCAAGCAAGTTCTTCAGGGGAAAGCATGAAAGAAGAATGTCATTGCAGTTTAATGACTTAATCTCTGTGAAAAAGGAATTACAAGAAACGAGGGTTACTCATCTCTTCCCTCGCATTCCTTCCCCTCTGCTTACTTAATTTCCTACCTACTGATATCAGCACTCAATTTTGAGCAATAAGTCATTTCAAAATTCTCAAGAAATTGAGAGAGGGAGGGGGGAGGAAGGAAGGAAGGAAGCAGAGGAGGGAGGGAGGGAGGGAGGAAGGAAAGATGGAAGGAAGGGAGGGAGGAAGGAAAACAAAGGACCTTGCTAATGACCCAGATAATCCTCATTGTCATTCAGCGAATGCGAGGACACCTGGAACTGGAACAGGCAAGTGACTGTAAACAGTTTTAGTCTCTTTAATGAAATATTGTTTACATCGTATTATAAGTAACCTGCTCATTGGAGCCCTACACCCAAGATCAGGTGCTGTTCTAAGTGGCTACTATTAGAACTATTGATTCTTCCCAGTAGTTCACTACAAATCAGTCCATACTAAATTGGGTAAAAGAGAATATAATTATAGGAAATTGTTGGAAATGACCCAAGAGATCATTCTATTCCAACCTCAACCCTCTGCTTGAATATCTCCAGAATTGACCAATTCAATATTTATTGGCTTCAAGTCCCAAGAACCTGCTCTGTCTTCTATACATGAATTAATCTCCTAAGAGGTGATCTTTTTTCCTCTCAGAGATGATTCCTCATTTCTGGTTTACTGTAGTATTATACAAGATAGTATCCAATTCAAATATTTAAGCATTAAAGAGAAATATGGACCTGAGTGGATCTATTTCAGGAAGGAGGTAATAATAGGCAACTAAATACCATTTATTGGCTGTTAGAATTACCACTGAGCTCTATCCTTAGAGGCTAAGAAATTCAAAGGATTCTCTGTACCTGCCATGAGTTTACCATGAGGAATAGGACACACGCATACTTAAGTAGTATCTAAGCAAGCTTTATTTTCCATGAAAATGAATAAATCAACATGTACTAAAATGTAGTATATTTTGTGAAGTATATCTGAAGTATAGATACCCGAATAATTTCCAGACATTAATTCCATTGTTAATTTATGACAAAACATTGACTGACTTTTGTTCAGCAGCGGTGTGATGGCAGGACACTGAAGGAGAAAGGAGCCCCGTGAATCTGTCTCCACACCCACTGCTCACACAGCCGTGAGGAAGGCTGCCGTGCTCTGCAGAAGCTCATGGCTTCGTCAGACAGAGCAGGCAGCCCAGGCCAAGCCACCCCCTGCAACAATGGGCTGGAGCAGAGGATCGGTCTCTTCAGATCCAACCGTTCTCATGCCTGAACCTCCAAAGCTTTCCTAAATACTTCTGTGAAATCTTTAGGTAAAAGTATTTTATGAAAAAATCCCTTATAATCCAAAAATCATTTTCTATCACTCTAAGTCTGTAATCAAGACGGAAAAGCAAGGGCTTGATGCTAGCTTGGAGTTGGAAAGTTTTAAGTTGTGATTATTGGTTCCTTACTTCTGCTCTTGAAGTAGCAGCAGGCCAGCACTCAGTTGACCAAGTGCTGGCAGTTACCTAGAGGTAGCTGTAAGGATATATGCATGTTTTACTTTAGTTGCCATCTTTACATGTAGTAAAAGCCAATACCTTTTTCAGTGCAGGCAAGATAAGACACTTGAAGATCTTTTCAGAGATAAGCCATATTATTACACTGCTTTTATAATGGTTTCGTATTAAAACACATAAAATAAGGTGCTTTGTGACTCACAGCCATGCATGATCAAAGTAAGAAATCTTACTTTACTCAACCCATTTCTAACATTTCTAATTTAGGTGGAATCACAGCCATTTAAACAGGCATTGGAAGGGTAAGGCTCATTTATTTTTTTATCCGTTAAAATTTTTCCCTATGGAGTAAGGAATGTAGATCCTAACTTTAAGAAGGATTATTTGGTTGCACAAGAAAGGGAGGAAGAATAAATTCAAGGAAGGAAGCCAGAAGGACCTGTACATAGGAAGACCTTTCTCGCCCCAGGCTCGCATGCGTCTCGCCACACGAGCTCCAGCTGGCCAAATAAGACCAGCACAGAGCAAAGAAAGCCTAGGGCTTTCCATGCGGAGCATCTAGTTAATTGTTGCATTGACCCAAGACACACAACAGAAGAATGCGAGTAGTATGTACTATTTTCGCAGAGGAGAACACCTGAAGTCAGAGTGAGGTTAGCGAGTTGCCTAAATTCACTCAGCCCATTAGCGGCAGAGCAGCTAGAGCCCCAAGCTGATCTCGTGTTCCTAATGTTCCCAGACAGACATTCTCCAGGAAACCGAAAGCTGAAACAGGAAGAGGAAGCACGCAAAAGGAAACAGGAAACGGAAGTGTGTCTCTCCATGTGAACCTGCTGAATGCAAAGGCACTTCCGGCCTCCTGCTGGCCTGGAGCTGGGGTAGACGCGGGGTCTGCTGGAGCAGTGAGCCTACTGCATGAAATCTGTGCTGCTTCACCTCTCCCAAGGAGGCGATTCTAACACTTTAGTATTCTTCCTGGACCCCTTTTCTCACTACTGAGACAGTGAATCCATGGAACCCCCCCTTCAGGCACTGAAAGATAATTTGTCTTTTAGTGATGCTTATGAAAATTCCTGATAGTCTTTGCTTCCATAGTAGGAATAAATAAGAAAGTAGTAAGTAAAATCCCATGAGGAACCACAGGACAAACAAAAACAAAGGAGCACTGGTGTTTTGGAGCTTGCAACGGAAGGTGGGAGAGTTCATGCCAATATGCTTCCAAGAAACATACACAAGCCAGGTGTTTATCCTCTGAGCTCCTGACCAAAGCTCTGTTGAACTCTCTCTGACACTGAAATATTGCATGCCAGAGACAGTCAATGCATAATGAGTTTGAGCAAATGTTGACATAAGCGGTAAAATCAATCTTGGGGATTAAAAAAAAAAGATGATACAAGAAAATGTGTGCTTAAAACACATTTATGTTCAAACCCACACATATTTTTAAGAATCCTTGTAACATATAAGGCTCTTCTTAGAGAAGGTAATATTGGCAGACCAGATCTTCATAGCACTCTTCAGAATGCTAGCTTCTTGGGAAGTATAATACTAAAAATCCCATTATTTTAAGCACACTATTGAAAAAAGCATTTGTGAAGAAATACGTTATCCTCCTTAAGTGATGGCTTATTCTAAAAATGTAAGCTTTTCTTTTATTGAATTCCTTAGGAGTAAACATTGCTTACATATGCTTTTTTTGAAAGTAAAAAGAAAAAAAATCACACTACTAGATTTCTGCTTGGGAATGAAAATCTTCGGAAAGAAACAATGTTTACACAGCACGGCCTGCTCGGTGACCAGCTAATTTCTCAGGCCCAGACCACCCAGACTAGCCTGCTGAGAGCTGCCTTCCTCTCTCCTTTGGCACTCTGGCTTGCTCTGAGCCATCCCATGGGTACCAGGGCTCTGCACTCCACCAAGCACCTTAGTTAAAATGGGGAAGGGAGTACCCAAATGTCACTCGGTTCCCACTTTTCACCTCAGCCTCTCCACGCTCCCCATAGCCCAGAGCTTCAGAGTGGACATGGACATACAGAAAGCACAGTCTGTCTCCTTGGATTGGATAAAGGGGCTGAAATATCTCCCTCTACCCTCACTCACAACAATTTTCATCACTGACCTGGTAAATCATACAAATCCTAGCCAAAGAAAGTTGTTCAAAATATAAGTCTTGAGGACCAAGTAACAATCCTCTGCTCACATTTGAACTTCCATATCTCCATCACGGCTCAGTTCCTTGATCTAGGTAGGCACTTTTATTTGTCCATTGAACTACAGATCTGGGAAAGGACTTAGAAATCATCTGGCATTCCAATTCTCCACCTCCCTCGTCACCTCAGACTAACAAGGTGTCCCCGCTCACCAGTTAAGCAAGCATCTATGAATCATGCCCAGCAAAAGGGATGAAACAGCCCCCATGCAATCTTCAGAAGAGGCAGATGCAAAGAAAGCTGCCAGGTTACTCTGTCTGACTGCCAAAGAAATATCAACTGATTATACCCTGGGAGGAAAAAGGGACAGATGGATTGACGTGACTAATGCCATTAGCTTATTTGCCTCTGGGGATGGGAAATGGTGAAAACACAAGGGTATTTACAAACAGATTTCACTAAAGTAAGGGTTGGGAAATATTTTTGGGTTTTTTGTCTGAAAGAAATATTTATTCTTTATCATGCATTCTTCTATTTCTTTTGTGAACTGGCTTGAATGGTTGATTACAACTGAATATAATTCATAATTATAACACAGTTTTAGTGTATTGCTGTCTGAATATGAACACCAGAGTGACAAGGGACCCACCCAAAAAGGAGAAGGGAGTCATAAAATGTCCAAAAGGAGTAAAAGAGAAAAAAAAACTGATGGAAAAAGATATCCAAAAAGGAAGGTGAACTAGAAGAAGAATAAAGAGGGAAAAGAGGAGAGGACACAAAGGGAGAGTGATATTTCTGCAGCCATTCCTCTCTCTTTCAGGCTCAGTACTGCTTTTTCCCTGGATCCTCCCAAAGGCTTCAAGATAGCTTGTGCTCAACAGATGCATGTTTATTTTCCCTACACTCAGCTGTCAGAAACTTCATCTGCTAAAATGTTCATTTTGAGGACTATGAAAAAGAAAGCTGATATAGTAAATCTGATTCAACAACCACAACAAAAAAACAACATTTATTTTTGAGTGAGTTATATTGAACCTCTATAATAGTGGCATAATTGTCAAATTTAGATTAAATGCCTAAAATCTTAATAGAGCTAAGAAAGAAAAAAGGAATGGCATTCCTCATATGATGTGATGAG
This sequence comes from Cabassous unicinctus, assembly GCA_029593785.1. Classification (NCBI taxonomy): domain Eukaryota; kingdom Metazoa; phylum Chordata; class Mammalia; order Cingulata; family Chlamyphoridae; genus Cabassous; species Cabassous unicinctus. The sequence goes on from JAQZBX010033764.1 coordinate 8,557, forward strand.
TTATTGAGTCTCTGCTAAGATAACACATCAAAACAGTGGAGAAGGGAAAAGCAGACCCAAATGACAATTGAGAAGCAAGGATACAAATATTCAGAGTTATATTTGTCAGGATTTAAAAAGGCACTTCTAGGGCTGGGAATAAGCATCTGATTCCACCAGCCAGAGAAGAAAACCTCAAGAGTCACAGGGCACGGGTGGGCTTGTGTATCCGTAGTGAAGAACAAATTAAATCTAGACTGAGCTCTGTTCTGGTTTGTCTAACAAATATTTAAAGCAAGACTCAAAAGGATGAAACTATTTCTAAGTAATCTATGTCCCAAGGGGAAAAAAGCACAATAATATTTATAGGAAAACAAAAATATTCAACACCCAGCAAGGTAAAATTCACAATGTCTGGCATCTATCAGAGATTGTCAGACATGGAAAGAAGCATGAGGAAATGAATCAATAAATCAAAATGGACCCATAATTTATAGAAATGTGAGAATTAGCAGAGAAGGCCATTTTTTAAAGTTACAACTGTAATCTACATACTCGAAAAGTTAACTAGAGATCTGAATGTTATTTAAAATGACCCAGATTGAATGCCCTAGAGGTGAAAAATATCAATTTCAGAGATGAAAAATACTCCGAATAGGCATAACTACAGATTAGGTACTGCAGGAAAAAAAAAAAAGATTAGTGAATTTGAGGACTTAGCAATAGAAATGACTTGAAAAAATATAGAGAGGAAAGATAAAAGAAAAAAATAAAGCATCAGTAAGTTGTTCAAACTGAATGAAAATGAAAACACAACATATCAAAATTGTGGGATGCTACTAAAGAAGTACTTAGGAGAAAATTTATAGCATTTCTGCTTTCCCCTTATAAACCCAGAAAAAGAAGATCAAATTAAACCCAAATTTAAGAGAAGAAATAAAATAATAATGATCAGAATAGAAACCAAAGCAACAAGAAGCAAGAACAATAAAGAGAAAAATGATTAAACTAAAAGCTGGTTCTTTAAGAAGATCAATAAATCTTTATTAGACAGATAGGAAAGAAAGGTAAAAAGCAAAGATTACCAATATTAGAAATGAGAGAGGTGACAGCACTGCAGGGTTTACATACATTAAAGGGAAAGTAAGAACATTATGAGCAACTTTGCACAATATTGTCTATGACTTTGATGAAATGGACAAATTTTTCGAAGACACAAACTGTGAAACTGCACTCAAGAAGCCCTGGATAGCTTCAATAACTGTATCTATTTTTTAAATGAATTAATAGCTAAAAAACATTTCCACAAGGAAAACTTCAGATGACGTCAATAGTGAATTTCACCAAACATATAGTGAAGAATTAACACCAATTTGACACAAAATTTTTCAGAAAATCGACACTTGCTAGCTCCTTCTATCAGGCCAAAATTACCCTGATATAGACACTGGGCAAAGAAATCTTAAGAAATCAATACTACGGACCAGCATCCCTCATAAACAGAAATGCAAATATTTTAAACAAAATTTTAGCAAATCAAACCCCACTACATATGAAAAGGCTAATACATCTTGAACAAGTTGGGTTTATCCCAGAAATTCAAGGTTGATTTAACTTAAAAAATAAATCAACTGATATAATTCAGCATATTAACAAAAGAAAAGCCAAATGGTTATCCCAATAGACAAAGAGAAAATCTGACAAAATTCAACATCTACTCATTCTTTATAAAGAATCAAATTATGAACAGAAGAAAACTTCCTCAACTTGATAAAAAGCATCTATGAAACACCTCCTGCTCACTAAGGTCATGCTTAATGGTAAAAGAGCAACTGTTTTCCTCCCAAAGGCAAGAACAAGACAAGGAAGCTGCTCTCGCCACTTCTATTCAGTGTGGAACAGGAGATTCTTGCCTATGTAATAAGGCAAGACATGCAAATAAGAGGCATACAGATTGGAAAGGAAGAGATGATACTCACAGATGACACAATCGTCTATGTAGAAAATCAGTGGGATCTACAAAAAAGCGCTAGAACTAATGAGTCTAACAAGATTGCAGGAGTCAAAACTGATATACAAAAATCAATTACATTTCTATATACTAGCAACAAACAATCAGAAATCAAAATATAAAAATCCTCCATTTTCAGTAGCATCTGCGGTAGTTGAATTATCTTAATCCATGTCCCTGTGGATGTGAGCCCTTTGTAAATGCGACCTTCTGAAGATGCTCTTTTTATTTGAAGTGTGATGAGTTAAACAAGGGTGAGCCTTCATCTGGATGACTGAGGCTTGATAAAGAGGATCTGGAAGCCACAAAAGATAGAAAGGAGACATCCCCACGTGATGGTGGGAAGCAGGGATATGAGCCTGCAGCCAGCAACAGAGCGCTAGTCTTCTGGGAACATGCTAGTCTTGCCAACACCTAGATTTTGGACTTCTAGCCTCAACTACAAGCCAATAAATGCTTGTTGTCTAAGTCAAACCAATTTGTGGGATTTTTGATAACCGCTCTGACAAACTAAGACACCTACAAAAATAAGAAATAGAGATGAATGTGACAAAAGAACGTGAAAGACCTGTGCAATGGAAACTACCAAACAGTGTTGAGAGGTATTACAGAAGACCCAAAGAAAAGGAAAAATACACCATGCATATGGGTTGGAAAGCTCAATACTGCTAAGATGCAATTCTCCTTAAGTGATCTATTGAATCAATGCAATTCCAACCAAAAGCCCACCAGTTTTTTTTCAATAAACTGACAAACAGAATCTAAAATTCAAAGGACCTGGAATAGCGAAAACGATTTTTTTTTAATGTGAAAATATTATGACTAAATTTTCTGATTTCAAGAATTCTTATAAAGCTACAGTAACAGTAATAGTGTGATAGTGGCATAAAGGTAGACGAATAGATCAGTGTAACAGAATAGTGTCCAGAAATAGATTCAAATGTATATGAACAATTGATTTTTGACAAAGGTGCAAAGGTAACTCAGTGGAGAAGGAAGTTTTCAACCAATGGTGCTGAAACAATTGGATATCTGTACACACACACACACACACATCAAGAATTTCAATCCATACCTTGCACTATATACAAAGTAAGTAGAAATGAACCACAGACTTAAGTGTAAAACCTAAAACAATAACACTTCTAGAAGTAAACACAGGAGGTTAGGCAAACATTTCTTAGATTCAACACCAAAAGCACAATCTGTAAAAAGAAAAAAAAAATCAATAATTTGGACTTCATCAAAATTAAAAACTTTTGTTCTTTGAAAGATACTATTACACTGTTAAGAAGATGAAAAGACAAGCAACAAACTGGGAGGAAATATTTGCAAAGCAGATATCTGATAAAGAATTTATATCCAGAATATGGAAGGGATTCCTGAAACTCAACAATATGAAAACAAACAACGCAATTCAATAATGAGCAAAAAGATTTTAACAAACCCAGTCACTTCACCAAAGAAGATAGACAGACAAATAATCACAACATTTTCCATTAAGTATACACAAATTAAAATCACAATGTGATACCACTACACAGATATTAGAATAACTAACTTTAAAAACACAAGCCATACTAAATGTTGCCACTGATAAGAAGTAGCTGAAATACTCACACGTTGGTGGAAATGCAGAACGGTACTATCACTTTAGAAAACATGTTGGTTATTTCAAAAAGTGTTCAACATGTACCTACCGCATGAATCAGCCAATATACTCTTAGGTATTTACCTACAAGAAATGAAAGCATAGTTCCATAAAAATATTTGTGCATGAATGCTCATAGCAGTCCTTTTTATTTCATAGTCAAACCTGGAAAGAGCCCCATGTCTATCAAGAGGCGAATGGAGAAATAAAATCTGGCTTCCCTACACAATGGAATCTATTCAGCCGTAAAATGTAATGAACTATCCACGCACACTATGACATGGATAAATCTCAAATAACTATGCTGAGTGAAAAAATATACACAAACAAGACTACATACTGTTTGATTTGATGTATGTAACATTCTGGGAAATGCAAACTAGTGGTTGCCTGAGGATGAGGGTGGAGGTGAGAGAGGGAGAGATTACAAAAGAGCACAAAGAAACTCTTTGGGGTGATAGAGTTGTTCATTTTCTTGATTGGTTTAGTGGTTTCGTGGGTGTCGACATATGCCGAAACTCATCAAATTGTACACTTTAGTGTGTACATTTTACTGTGTCACTTATTCCTCAAAAGAATTGTTAGACAAAACGAAACAAAAGGACTTGTTTTCCCCACAACAATTAATGTGCTAAACAAAATACAACAAAACACCCCAATCCACTCAAGGTTAGTGCATTTCAAAAAGAAACCTCATAATCAAAAACTACTTCAGATGTCACCCAGGCTCTACCCACTTTCACGTCAGGAAGCCCAGCACAGAAATCACATCAGGCCCCACCCAGGAAGCAGCGTCTTTGAGCAGAAACAACTCAGACATGACAAATACATTAATAAATGTATTACTTCTTCCAACAAAATCACAAGTTTTCAAAAGCCTAGAAAACCTTCCATGGAAATCCTACTTAACTGTTACTTTCAACAAGCTAGATGGTAGTCATCTAGGACTTTGGAATCTAATTGTTTCTCTTTTTTTCCTCTTCCTTTTTATTTTATGACATCGTATAGTTTGTGAACATGCTCATCCCTTCACCAATCGTTCATTTGGTACCCACTGTGCACAAATAAATATGTAACTGTGGTTAGGAAGTAAAAAGTTTAGCTCTCTTTTCTGGTGACATACGTGTTAAATTTGTTGAAAGAAAGTACCCAAATTTAAACAACTAGAAAATGAAAGCAAGTACTTCCAAACATAAATATCCAGCACAAAGACACCTCAAAGTAAGAGAAAGGAATGATTGGAGTCATCAAAACAAGGGTTTTCTGAGAAGAAGAGGCTGTTGTCTTTACTCATCCACTTATCCATCTGTTCATCCATTCAACAAAGACTCTTTAAACTAGTGTCTAACAAATCTACTTCCACTGACAGTTTGCATGGAAATGAAATCAGCTCTCAGCCCCTCCCCCTTACTCCCTGTGATGGTTAATTTCTCATGTCAACTTGGCCAGGTTATGGTGCCCAATTGTTTGGTCAGGCAAACACTGGCCTGACTGTAACTGAGAGGGTATTTCAAGGATTTAAATCATTAGTCAGTTGATTGGATCTATAGCTGATTGCATCTACAATCAACAAAGGAGGTTGCCTTCAGCAATGAGCAGAGTCTCATCCAATCATTTGAAGACCTTGAAGGGAGAACTGATGATTTCAACAGTCAGAAGGAAGAATTTCCCTCTCTACTTCAGCCAGCCAGCTTCTCCTGGAGAATTCATTGAAACTGCCATCGGAGTTCCCAACTGGCAGCCTGCCTATTGGCAGAATTCAGATTTACCAATCCCCACGGTCATGTGGGCCAATTCCTATAATAAATCACATAATATTTACATAAATATAAATATATAAATACATATGTACATATTTACATATATGCATATTTACATACATACATATATAAATATATATCTCCCCTGTTGGTACTGTTTCTGGGGAGAACCATGACTAATACACACCCACTAAGTCTGTGAGGGGTGGAGGTGGAGTGGAGGTTTGAATGGGTTTGAGAATTCCCATTCGGGAAACAGTGTTTAAGCTACAAATAGGTGCTTGGCCATATGCAAGATGTTGGGAATACTGAAAAAGATGAGAATGTGGTTTCTATGTTGTTTCCACAGTAGGGGATCCCACAGAGTCAAAGGGAAAAGCACTTAGAAATCCACATTTGCACACTTGAGATAACTATTTTAACAAAGTATATACCAAAGTCTGTGGGATCATGGAAAAGGATGTGGCTATGAATGCCAGGCGTGCTTCATGGAGAAGGAAGTATCTGCATTGATAATTCTGATCAGGCTTCTAGTTAGAGGGGAAGGAAAGGTGCATTCCAATCAAATATTTTGTAATAAAGTTATGAAATAAGATTTGTATTAAAGAAATATCACACAGCCAGCATACATTATGATCGGAAAGACTAGAAGCAGGGAAACCATTTGGGAAATGACTATACAAGAAATAGGATGTTGAATTAAAACAGTGGCCATTAGTCTGGGAAAGAGGGTAGAAGCTTAAGAAGAATCCGGGATACTGAGTCCATCAGAATGAATGTGCAATTATGGGTATAGGTGGGGGAAAGGCAAGGGTCCAGGTCTTGGGCAATGGAAAGGGTAAAAACTCAATATCTGAAAGTAGGGGATGCTTATGCTATTGGAAATGGGGAATTTGAGATGCTTAAGAAACAGTCACATGGAGTAAGATGCATATCTCTGCCAGAAATGGAATTTGAGTTCATTGCATAAAGATCAAAGCCATGGACAAAAGTGCCAGATGCTGCAGGGAGATCCAGTGTGATCAGTGTGAATACTGTCCCTTAGATTAGGCCATTAAATAGTGTATAAGTCAGGGTTCCTTAGGGAAACAAAAAGAGGATATATATGTATGTGTATGTATGTGTGTGTGTGTGTGTGTGTGTGTGTGTGTGTGTGTGTGTGTATAATGTAAATATTACGAGATGTTTTATAGGAATTGGCTCACTGTCACTGTGGGAATGGGCAAGTCCAAATTCCATAGGGCAGGCCACAAGCTGGGAACTCTGATGAAGGTTTTCAATGAATTCCCCAGAAGAAGCTGGCTGAAGTAGAGATGGAAATTCTCTCTTCTGACTGCTAAAATCATCACTTCTCCTTTTAAGGCCTCAGCTGATCAGCTAAGACTTCTCTCATTGCTGGAGGCAATCTCCTCATTGATTGTAGGTGTCATCAGCCATAGATGCAATTAACTGACCGATGATTTAAATCCATGAAGTATCCTCATGGTAACAATCAGGCCAGTGCTTGCTTGACCAAACAACTGGTCACCATAACATAGCCAAGCTGACCCATGAGTTTAACCATCACAGATAGTTTTAGGCAATTTCACCAAAGGGAGTTCCAGTGTACTGATGGGGGCTGAAGTAGTATTGACCAGGAGGACTGCAAGGAGGTGGAGGAGAAGAGGGCACAAGATGCAACCAGAGCAGAACGTCCCAAGAAAATTCTTAGGATACTAGTATTTCTAGAGATGTCCTGTGGAAAAGAAATCAATGTTCATGTTCTTCTCCATGATTGTTCTATGGGAAAGTCACCTCCACGAAATGCACGCCATGTACCAACTAACTCCCTAAAAAAGGACAATCCAGTAGCAGAGAATGCTCCATCTGCATGTGGATGCACAGACGGCATCTACCAAGGACCCCCAAGCTCACTTATTCACTAACTCCTTCATGCAATAGAGTTCTATACAGGTGCAGGTCAGAGAATGACAATGAAGGGCACCTCCGGGTGCAGGGAGTTGAGCAAGAATAAGAGAGACACTGCCTGGCGCTCCAGACAGGCAGTCAATGAGGGGATGGAGTGAGAGCATAAGTGACGACTGGTTCAAAAGGGAAAGTTCTGATGCTAGGGCACCCACGGCAGGGAAAGCTGTCTTACACTGGAAGGAATAAAAGGGCCTTCCCGGGAAGAGGCTGAAGCTCAAGCCAAAGTGCGTGGGACTTATCGCAGGGAAGAGAGGGTGGAGGTGTGTTCCTGCAGAGAAACCAGCCCGTGAAAAAGTCCTGAGATGGAAGAGAGCATGGCATATCCGTTGGTACGCCCTGCTCAGCAGCTGGTAGCCATACTCTAGAGTGTTCTGGCATTTGAATCCTGGCTCTACCATTTGCCAGTTGGGTAACCTTGGGCAAGATATTTAATCTTTCTATATCTCGGTTTCCTTGTGTGTAAATAAGGATAACTATCACACAAGTTAACATACAGGAAACACATTTAACATACCTGATATGTGTTTGCTGTTGAGATATATATATATATATATATATATATATATATAAAATTTGCTATTCTGTATTATGTTTCTAGATAAAATAAAAATTAAAAAATTATTTTTCTGGATAAAGTTTAAAGTTTTTGCAAGCCTATTGAGGTATAATTTATAAACTAAAATCCATCGATTACAAGAGTAGCATGCAATAATTTTCAGTAAATCTAACAGTTGAGAAACTATTGTCACACTCCAATTTCAGAACATTTTCACCATTCCAAAAAGTTCCCTCCTGCATTTTTACGGTCCCCACTTTCCACCCCCGTCCCAGGCAAGTCCTCATCTGCTTTCTCTATAAATGGATTTGCCTTTTCTCTATAAACCGAATCATACAATATACAATCTTTTGTGTCTGGCTTCTTTCACTCAGGACAATGGTCCTGAGGTTTGCTACGTGCATTCCCTTTATTGCCAACTGTAATTCCAGCATTCAATATACCACATTGTGTTTACCCACTCGTCAGTCAATGGACATTTGGGCGGCTTCCATTTTGGGGCTGTTATGAATAATGCTGCCATGAGGATTCACAGAGAAGTATTTGTGTGGTCATATATTTTCCTCTCTCTTGGGCAGATACTTGAATTTAAAAAAACTCAAATTTTCAAGTTTTTAAGAAACTGACAAACTGTTTTCCAAAATGACTGTACCACTTTACATTTCCACCAGCAACATATGACGGTTCCAGGTTTTCCAAGTGCTTGTCATTTGATATTGTCAATCTTTTAGAGAAACACCTATACAGATTACCCATTTTTAACTGAGTCCTTTGTCTTCTTATTATTGAGTTACAAGTGTTCTTTCTGTACTCTTGACACATATCCTTTAACAGGCATGTGCTTTGAAAATATTTTCTCCCAGTTATGGGCTGCTTTTTCATTTACTTAATAGATAACATTTTGATTTTTCCTTGGATCTCTCAGTTGTCCTGGGAGACAGCTGTGATCTCCTTAAATCTAAGCTTGCAGTCTGCCTTGTGAGCAGTGGTTGCAGTCTGCCAATGCCTTATAAAGTTTTTGGTGCATTCTATTAAGTTCAAGCAAATGTCTTCCAGAACTAATCTAGATCATCCTAGAACCAGTTCCTTTGGTAAATGCTTTCGCCACATCTCTTGGGTCATGCTATAGGCCTGTGGGAGTGGGAATAATCCAATGAAATTTATACCTGGGTTTATTTAAAAGATGTTTTTGAGGACACTGTTCATAATTCCAAAAAACTCCTTTTCTATAAGGACATTCTGTGATCCTGGTATCAGAAGTGATGAAATAATCAAAAATGGTTTGCTTTCCCTTACAGAGCTTGTCTTGTAACAGAGTGAGTTTCCCTGTCTCTGCTGAATCCCCGACACCAGGATAGAACAGTTTAGAATGTCATGACAGACGGGCCATGTTCTAGCCCCATTTCCCCTTCACTTGCTTATCTCGACTGAGTCTTGTTTAGGGTTTCCAACACTACTTCCCGTACACACACATACTCTCTCTCTCTTCTTTCCGGCCAGAGTGTGCAAAGATCCCTGCACAACTGGACCCTGTGTGCCCATCTCAGCTCTTCCCTGGGAACTTGCTGACTAGCGCTCTTGGAGAGGGAGACTTTTCCTTTCCAGTAGTAGTGCTGAACAAGATAATCTACCTGCCCTGGAAGTAGGAAGAGATAAACAAATGACTAAATAATGCAACGTTGACACTTGTCAATTCAAGAAAATTATAGCATGTAAGGGGAGAGAGAGTGACTCGGTGGTGGAAGTAGCTGTTTTGGGTGGATTGAATATAGATGGGAATATTGAGGAGTGTTCTGGGCAGCAAAAAGCACAAGCGCAAGACCCTGAGTTGGACATGAACTTAATAGTAATAAACTGTGGTTGAAAGAGCACGCTTAGCACTCAAGAGAGTGGTGATGACTTGCCCTATGTGTTTGTGAGGTTAGGAGCGTGCAGATGACGAGGGCAGGGATGCAGGGAGAGGGGGCAGGGAGCTGAGCCCAGGGCGCTGACCTTGCAAAGGTTGAGGAGAGGGACTCCCATCATGGAGACCAGCACAGACTGCTCAGAGCTACCAAATGGACTTTGCAGCTGGAGCCTGGGCTGAGGAGGTGGGTGAGGGGAGCTGAGCCTCTGGAGGAGATAGGGGAGCCTGCAGGCTGCTAGATGCACTGCACGGGGGAGGTAGGGGAAAGGGTAGTCACAGATACATCGGAACTCCACGTGGAACCTGAGTTCTGAGAGGACACACCAAGAACAGAGGAAAGAAACCATCATCTCCCTGAAGGAGAGACAAAACACATCTCAAAACAGCCGGCTGTGAAAACTTGCAACGCCACCTAGCAGCAAGGCACAAAAACATGCGCTAAGGGAGTGTGGTCTAGAGAATAATACGAGCAGGTGGAGGACAGAGTGGGAGAGTGTCCCTGAAGGTCAGGTGTGAGCAGGTCTGGAGGGCACGGCGGGTGCGGCTGGGAGCGTGTCCCTGCCCAGGACCAGCCCGGTTTCCACTCACCCATCGTTCAACACGGGGAACACAAAGTATGGGGACCCGGGCTGGTTATTAAAGAGGCAGGAGGTTGGAAAAGTCTGAGGAGAGGCAGAAAGAACGGCTGTTTGGGGCTCTGGTTCCCAGGCTGCAAAGTCTCCTCTGAGCGTGGAAAAGCTTCTCTAAGAACCAGGCAGAGGTAGAGAGCAACAGATGCGAGGGGACCGAGGGTTTTCCCTGCAGCTGTGTGGGGCGCGCCACCACCTAGATGACAGAGGCAAGGACCCACACGACGTAGCACAGACCTTCCCAGTGCTGTTGAGTTATGACAATGCATCCTTAAGTGTCAAAACAGGAACTGAAGGGAAATGACTTAGCACTGGCAATTACATTGGATGAATTATGCAAACTAATGACCACTTATAAACTTAATTCTCCTACAGTCCTGAGCCCATAAAATATATGTTTGAGAAAACAATATAGACTGAAAAATTCTAGAAAATGCTGTTACTGTGTAAAGCCTGGGTTGCATTGGACCCACGATAATATGTAATAGATTAGTGGCAAGGTACATTCCTCTAATGTTTTAATCAACCAAATCTCATCCTTTACCTTGTGTGCAAAGTGGCTGCCTTTGCCAGGGACCTATTGAGAACGTCAATAGGTCTGGCATGGAATATAGACGTTCTTTATTGAAGCTCATTTTTAATGTATAGAGTGTGACCTTGAAGTTCCACAGATTGCTTTAAAATTTTCAGATTTGATACATCTTCTGGAAACAGCAAGTAAAATGCACAGGGACTATACCATGGTAAGAATACAAAGCACTGTGAAAAGAGAGGCTGATTTTCAATTAGGATGGAAAACTGAGCGGTGCAGGAATTCCCCACACTTCCTAAAGCATATACACCCAACTTGAGCTGCACATGAGTGGATCGATATCAGAACTTGTGGAAAGAAAACAGAAACGTCTCATCTTCAGAATGTAAGATTGCAATTGATTTTTCTTCTAAGTACCCAGAGGGTACAAACAGCAAAATAGCTTCCAGCAACTGAATACCACAGGCTGATCTCCCTCCTCCTCGCCACAGCTCCACGTGCTGGGGGCTGGGGTGGGGGTGGGGAGGAAACACAGCCAACAAACCCTGCTGCGGTTGCTGATGGGCTTTTATATTTACATAGCCACCGGCTCCTAGAGTCCTGGATCCACCCTCTCCTCTGGTTGGCAAAACACATTCAAGTCACTCGGAACCAAGAGCTCATCTCTCTAATTCACCATCCAGGAGCTAACACTTCCTCACAACTGCCATGGAGAATTTAGGCCCAGAACTAGACTCAGTCTCCTGGTGTCCCAGCTTGACACCTGCAAGCCGTCTTCACTGACCTTGCTCAGTCCACATTCACCAGCCTGCAAAGCCCATCTCTCGCATGGCCCGTCCTGTCTGTGCTCACTGCCATCCACCCAACAAGAATCTCATCAATTCTTTCCACTTCCTTAGTAGCCATCCAACTATATTCATCACCAGGGGCTTCTCTCTCTCTCCAAGCCCTCCCAGTTCACAGCCACCATGTTGAACTTCCTAAGGCCCAAATCTGATGACATCACTCCCAGGCTCCAAAGCTCCCAAAGACCCAACAATGTCAACACATCTACCGCTACCTCCACCGCATCTAAGCACTCTATTTACTTACCTATCACCACACCATTAGCCTGTTGTGGAATCATGGGAAACATGATACCCCAAATGCCCTTGTCTAAATCATTCCCACTCAACAAGGCTCATCCAAAACTAATTGTTCTAATTGAATGGGGACTCTTCCTTGCTCTCTTGTGTGCTCTCTCTCTCTCTCTCTCTCTAGCTTTGGTCCCCATGGCTTCTCTTTGGGTACTTATTTTGTTTTTCCTTGTCCTTTATGCTAAAAGCAGGACTATATCTTACTTGTGTTCATGTGCTCTGCAGTGTCTAGAATTTGGTCTTTACACAGTAAGAACTCAGTAAACACTGGTGGGATGGTGGCAATCGTATTCAAGTGTTCCAAAGCCATTTGTCTCTTAGGCCAAAAGTAGAGATCTCATGACCTCTCTAAATGATAACTTCTGCTAATCATATTGAATACATGGGAGCTCTCTCTGATACATATCCTATTTCTAAAATTATTTTATAAGTTTATCTCATACTTTCCTCCTTGCCCACCCTGGAAAAGAAAAACAACCAGCCTGTAATTGCCTATAATAACATATCTATACAGCATCATGTTTGGTGTTCTTTCCTGGAAGTTCTCATTCCTAAACATGCCAGAACTCAAATAAGAAATTCTGTCAAAGATCTAGCCAAAGGCAAAGATGAGTGAAGGATAACTTTGTGACAATTTTATAGCATATGTCTATGAATAGTTATAAGAACCCATGCTAACATTGCAAAACAATTTGCATGCAAACTAACGATTAATGTGATGCTCAGTGTGATTTTTTTCTTACTAGCTTTTGTGTCTACAGCTATTTCCCAGCTTGTAGAAATAATCTACTTTCCTTCCTCAGCACCAGTCTTCAGATGTTTGTATATAGCTCAGATATTCAGAAGTCCACCTACTATCCGTTGTCCTCCACAAGGTGGCCAGAAGGATGGTTCTAAAATGCCAACTTCATCTTATTACTCCTGAATCTCTAACATCACCACCTCCACACAGCTGGCATAATACATCCCAGCTCCTTGGCACGGCCTGCAGCTTGACAGGATCAAACCTGAGCCTCTCACCTACACCACTCACCACCCCTCTGGCCTGCAGTCACGCTGCCCACCTTTACAGATCACATCCTAGACCAGCCATCCCCTCTGCTGAGATGCCCTCTCCACTCCTCCTCTCCAGGTCCACTCCCTTTTTGGAACATCTCCTGGACCCCACCTCCAAGGTGTGATGAGTAGACCTTCATACATGCTCCCAGCATGCATCACCCTGAGCTCCAGACCTGCAAGCCTCCATCTTCACTGTAATGATTATTGTCATCTCTATAATCGGACTACAAGCTCCCTGACCTTTGTTTAGTATGTCAGCCATTTAACAGAGCTAGGCAGGTAGTAGACCTCAATAAATGTGTGCTGGAGAGATGAATAACTGAATAAAGACAGAAGAAATGACCTTGTTTAGTGTGGGCTGTTTCAGGAAGCTGCAGACCCAAGAACATGGATTTCTGTCTTCCCAAGAACTCAGGTTCACATCCCCTATAAACTGTATGTTCATGATTTCTACTTCACACTTTGCATCAAGGATAAAATGTCTATAGTGATTTAAACTTTTAATATTCTAATTTTAGTCACATTTTAATATACTCAGTCTTGCAACATTGGTGTGTAAAAGCTAAGTTTAAAGTATTCACAGCATTAGATAAATATTCATTATCATTCAAACACAGTGTTTTTAAAATGCCTCAACATGTAAACATATCAGTTCCCATATTGTGCCTTATTATCCCATATTGGCAACTGTTCTGTCACAGACACTACATTTGGGACACGGCCACTCTCAGGATGGTTCGTCCTGATTATTGAACTTTGCAAAGCAGTTCAAGGAATCATGGACAGTCGGGATGGGGAGGGAAAAGGGTTAAAACCAAAAACTGACCCTATAGTTGATACAATAACCAAATATGGTCATTCCCAAACCTGCATGATCATCATAATCTGTATTTTCAGGCACCTTTATCAGCTGCTATCAGCCGTTACTTTCACCTAGAAAATGGGCTCACCTGCCCGATGCACACATAAGTCATTATGGTGATACCAGGATTTCAAGAAAATAAAGAGTTTTATTACAGGGCAGCTGAGTAAGGAGACAGAAGGGGGAAAAAGCTCAAACCTGTCTCCGGGAGTCTAAAGAGTTTAGGGTTTTTATGGTCTCAAACAAGAGTGGAGTTGTTACCATTACAAAAACAAGTATAAAGCACTCAGTTAAATGGCAACAAGCTAAATAGCCATTATAACAACAAGTACAAACAACTACGATATCATGAAAAGGAGCGGAACTAAGCTAAAATAACCAATACGAAAACCTCTGTAATCAGCGACGATTACATTCTCTCCTGGCTATCAGATTATTACTTCACTCATCGCATGGTAAAACCTGGGGTCTGAAATAGCAGTGGGATACACATACAAAAGGGGTGTGACTTATGAAGACAAAACTATCACATCTCAGAGTAGTGAGGGACCCAGATATTAAGATTTTTTAAAATTGGCAACTGCCCAATACCCCCCACCCCACGGCTTTTTCCAAAGGCCTCAGATCTTACTAAAACCACAAATACTCTTTCTTAGTAATACAGAGTCCTCTGATTCATGAATTTCTATAAGTATTTATTTTTAAACCTTCTTTATACACATGCATACAGCTAAGTACCTGGTCCTTGAAAATTGTGCAATTACTTCAAAAGGAAGAAAGAGTCTTAAAAATAGAAATTAAAAGAGAAAAGTTGAAGGAAAAGGTGAGGACTAAGAATAAAGTCTAAATACTGCCACATGGAAACTATAAATTCAATGAACTGAGTCATGCTGATCTTCCAACAAACCACCCAACCAAACCTATCTACTTTATCAGAAAGTGTTTTAAAAATTTCAGTTTCATCATTGAGTCAAATAAAGCATTCAAAAGTGGGACTGAAACCAGATCTTTGGAGGAAGAAAAAATACGCCAACATTTCAAATATAAGCAAGCACTTCATTTTGCAACACTTCGTTCTTCCATCCTCCAAGAGGCCTCACCTGGCTCTCCTAGAGTCACCTGGAAAGGTGTGGGATCTTTCTGGCTCCTAGAATGAGTAGAGTGAAACTGGGATTTAGTGAGTAGGGCAAGAAAAACTAAATATCCTGAAATGGGTAGAGAACCCCCAACATCCCCGCTGGGGCGTCATCACCCGGAGTACATGGGGCTCCTCGGCCTCTGCAGAGGCATGAGAGTGAGCCAGTCATGCAGCGTTTGGCTTCATCGCTGGGAGACTTTGTAGAAACATCTAAGAATGTCACAGGAGACACAAGACACATGGTAGTAGATCGATTTATGCTTCCCGCGTGGTCACAAGGGTAGTTTTCAAACTGTAGCTCCACTCCAAACTCATTGCTCCATCTACGCAATGTTGCTAAGAAGGGAATTCTGCACTCTTTAAGTTGGAATGTGATCTGCTTTTTAATAAACGCTCAGTGTACGCCAGGTCCTGTGCAACTCTTCTTATGCATCTTATCTCAGATAATTTCGTTCATTGCTTCTCCCTTTGCTCAGAGGGTTTACTCCATCCAGGACAGTGGTCCACAACATGGGTTGCTCCTTAGAATAACTGCTGAGGTCTGTTGTTTCTTTTTTTTATTTGAAGAGGTACCAGGGATTGAACCCAGAACCTTGCGTATGCAAAGCCGGTGCTCAAGCACTGAGCTACATCCTCTTCCCCTGCTGAGTTTTTAGACTTGCCAACTTCTCAACCCAGAGTCTATTCAGCAGGCTGGGGCCTGGGCTGCTGGGATCAGTTCTAAGGAGGTTTTGAGAGCACAGAAGCTGTCCAAACTAATGGAGACTTCAGTGCCACTCCACCAAAGTCTCTGGGTCATCATTTGGATTACTTGATTTTAAGAGACAGAATTTGAGTGTGCAATAAGTGTAATGGAGATTTTTAAACAAGGTAACACTGATGAAAATTCCTAAGGCCATAAAACTTGCTTAGACAATACCCCGGATATGCATCTGGGCCTGACCAATCACGCGACCATAGAATGATCAAAAGCCACCCCTAGTAAAGATTAACCCAAACCCCCTTAACGCTGAAGCTAACTGCAAACATTAGCTTCTGTAAGAGTGCTTGCTTGCTTGCTCTGCTGGATATGGATAAAAGAGATATGCATTTGAAGTGTACAATTGAAACTGCCCATTACCCTTTCTGGCGCGAGAAAATTGATGCTTTGTTTTAACTAATCTGGTATCTGAGCACGAGAAAAGTTGCTTAATCATGCTGACCCTGCAGAAATTCCCTATAAAAACCCACCACGAGAAGCCAGGGTCGCTTCTCTCCATACTGCTGGAGGGGGCCCCGGCCGGCCGGAAATAAAGGTTCCTATCAAAATTACATTGTCTGGGTGCTGAGTTTCTCTCTAAATGAAGTGTCCCATTTCATAAGGTTTCACAGCACTGAGGCTTTGTGTAGGCAATCCTTTGGGGCCCAGTGAGGATCCTGGTAAACCAAGCTCTCCAATATG
>JAQZBX010033765.1:0-25260 GCA_029593785.1 Cabassous unicinctus
GAGGAACCCCAGAGGCCTGAACCCCGGCAAACGCCGGCAGCTGTCTTGCTCCAACACGTGACAAAGGACTTTGGTGAGGAAAGAAACTTATGCTGTATGGCCTGGTAACTGTGGACTTCTACCCCAAATAAATACCCTTTATAAAGACCAGCCCATTTTTGGTATTTCACATTAGCACCCCTTTGGCTGACTAATACAGGGGTGGAGTCAGAGAGCTGAAGTTTTGGCAAGTCATCAGATGATGCCTACACAGTGAAACCTGATGATCTGTAGTTGTTCCTCTTGCTATTATGCAAAGCTAGAATAATGCAGGCAGACTTCTTTATTTTAAAAAATGTAAATTTTCTTCACTATTTGTAATTTTCTTCTAATCTCAGAAAAAAAAATCTTCAAACTTTGAAAAAACCTATAAACCTTTAATAAACTAGGAAGAGTGGTTCTAATTCATATACTTTATTAGAGAATGCCCCAAAATATCAAATTATGAAAATGTCAAAATGAACAACTAGAACCACCAGAAAGTGAAATTACCTTTAGCATATACACCCATTTGCCCACATTTATCACATCTAGCTAGGGGGGGAGAAACATTTATCTAATCTATATATTAACAGAAACCTCATTTCTCTCCAAGGCTTCCTACCCAATGCCAGCAGGTATTCTGAATGACCTGGATCCCCTAGAGGACTGCCCCTGCTGCTTGGCCTAGGCCTGCCAAAGGAAAAGTGGAAGGTCCTGAAACGTGAAATATGAGGCATTATGACATATATCACTTCTATTTTTCCTATTTCATCTACTTCCTCAGTTTTCCTGAATAGAGTTTCCTGAACTCTAACCCCTGGATATTTAAAATCTCTACCTGGCATCTGACTCACTTCTTTCATTGATACCCTTTTCAACCTTGGGTGTCTTAGATTTCCAGGGTTGCTCTGACAAAAACCTTACATTGATTGGCTTAACCAACAGGAATTTGTTTCACAGTTTTAGAGGTTAGATTTCCAACATCAAAGTACTGGCAGAGCTTGCTTTCTCCTGGAATCTGCAGCGATCCATTGGCATCCTGCCAGCAATCCTTGGGGTTTCTTGGCTTGCATCTCTACCTCCGTCACATGGTGATCTTCCTCACTATCTGCCTTCTTCAGACTTCTGGCTTCTACCACTGACTGCAAACAAATTTCTTTTGTTTATAAGGACTAAGGTTGTATGGATTAAGGCCCAACGTGAGTTCAATGTGGCTTCATCTAAACAGGATCATTGACGATTCTATTCACAGATAGGTTCACATCCATATCCTGACTCGGCCTGATATATTCAAAGAAAGTATTTACAAATGGGTTCATACCCACAGAAATGAAGATTAAGATTTGAACATGTATCTTGTGGTAGGCATGATTCAATTTCCAATCTTAGGTTTCCATTTTCTGCTCTGTTCTCTGCTTCTTGCTCAATCAATAATGTCCTGAACTGTAGTGCCAATCCTAGAGCCTTTCTCTCTTTCTTCC
This sequence comes from Cabassous unicinctus, assembly GCA_029593785.1. NCBI lineage: Eukaryota > Metazoa > Chordata > Mammalia > Cingulata > Chlamyphoridae > Cabassous > Cabassous unicinctus. The sequence continues at coordinate 1,503 of JAQZBX010033765.1, forward strand.
CCCCTTTCCTTTCTCTTTCCTTTTCCCTTTACTTTTTCTTTTTCTTTCTTTCTCTTTCTTTTTTCTTTCCTTCTTTTCTCTCCTTCCTTTCTTCCTCCCTTCCTTCCTCCCTCCCTTCCTTTCTTCCTTCCTTTTTTTCTTTCTCTTTCCTTAATGCCTTCCGTCTTGCCTTCCATCTTCCCTCTTTCCTTCTTTCCTTTCTCTTCCTCCCTCCCTTCTTCTCTCCCCCATTCCTATCTTCTTTCTATCCTTCCTTCCTTATTTCCTTTATATGTATAAAAAGAAAAGTAATACTACCACCTTATATCTTTTGAACATTTATTCTTTGCGTGGAACTCTTCTGAGTACTTTATATATGATTTATCTAAGCATCACAAAAATAAAATCAGGTGGGAACTATTAATTCTACCAGCTCTCTGCCATACCCACTGTCCTGAGTGCAGAATGGTAAATATATACCTGGGGTACTATATTTACCATTTTCTTAATGGAAAAAAATAAGTTTCTCCTACAAACATTCAGCACATAAAAGAAATTTTAGCGAGCAACTCAATTTAACTTCATCATTCCTAATTTTTAATAGATTTTATTTTTATAGCAGTTTTAGGTGTACAGAAAAAAATTGTGCAGGAAATACAGAGTTCCCATAACCCCTCTGGTCTCTGTACCCCTTCCCCGTAGTTTCTCCTTTTAACAACTTGCATAATATGATACATGTGTTACAATTGATGAAAACCCATTGATACATTATCATTAACTTAAATCCATAGTTTATATTAGTGTTCACTCTTTGTGTACAGTTCTATGGGTTTTGACAAATGCATAATGTCATGTACCTGTCATTACAGTGTGATACAAAATAGGTTCAGTGCTCTAAAAATGCCCTTTCATCTGTCTATTCATACCTCCATGCACACGCTCCTCCACCCACACCAAACTCCTGGCAACCATTGATTTTCTTCTCTATGTAGTTTTGCCTTTTCTGGAAGGTAATATTGCTGGAATCATACAGTAAGCAGCTTTTTCAAACTGGCTTCTTTCTCTGAGAAATAGGCAACTAAGTTTCCTTTGTGCCTTTTCATATATTGACAGCTCATCTTTTTACCTCTGAAAAATACCCTATTGTATGGATGAACCAATTTGGTTATCCATTCCCCTATTGAAGGACATCTTGGATACTTCTAAGTTTTGTCAATAATGAAAAAATATGCTATAAAATTTGTGTGCAGGTTTTTGTGTGGACATAAGTTTTCAAGTCTTTAGGGTCAATACTCAGAAGTGTGATTTCTGTATCATATGGTAAGTCTATGTTTAGCTTCATAAGAAACTGCCAGATTGTTTTTCCACAGTGGCTGTACCATTTCTGCATTCCCATAGTTTTTATTTCCATTCTTATCATAAACATGGACTAGGTCTCCATTTATTTACATCTTCTTTGATTTATTGCATCACAGTTTTATAATGTTCCTCATATGGGTCTTGTACATATTTTGTTAGATTTGTTCATAAGTATTTCTTTCTCTTTTTTTTTTGGTGCTAATGTAAATGATGCTGTGTTTTTAATTGCAAATACTAGTTGTTCATTGCCAAAATATAGGAAAGCAATTATCTTTTGCACCTTAACTTTGTATCCTGTGACCTTGCTATTATTACTTATTATTTCTAGGAATTTTGTTTGTTGATTATTTCAGATTTTCCACATAGACAATCATATCAACTAAGAACAAAGACAGTGTTATTCTTTCACAAGCTTTGTATCTTTTCTTTTCTTTACATAATACATTAGCTAGAACTTCCAGTATGATGTTGAATAGGAGTAGTTAGTGGGACATCCTTGCCTTGTTCCCAAACTTAGGGGGAAAGCATCTAGTTTCTCACCAATACATATAATGTTAGTTGTACATTTTTTGTGTATGTTCTTTATCAAGTTGAGGCAGTTCCCTAATATTCTTAATTTGCTGAGAGTTTTTTTTTTTCAATAATGAATGGGTGATTCCTAATACTTTTGAAGCACTAAAAGTGTCTAAGAAAGGAACATGATATTCAACAAACCAGAATATAAATAAATGAAATAAAATAGATCTAGATGGAATTTTACTCAATAACATATCACTGTGAACAAAAGTTGATCTACTTCATGCTTAAGAAAGTCATCTATGAAAGTATATTAATATTAACTTATTTACTCATTCATACTTACATTCAACAAATATATATTAAATAGTTTTGATATTCAAAGCACTGTACTAGGCACAATGGAGAATGTTGAGAAGGTAAATAAGACATGCTATTTAACACAAGTAACTAAAATATCATGTAGGATAAACACTTGCAAACAACACAAAGTGAAAATGACTTCTCAGGACAGATGACCAACACTTTCCCCTTTTCATACAGAAAAAACAATAGTGTAATGCTATATCATTACATACAAAATAGACAAGTGGAAGCTTCCTGGATGTCCACCACAGTGTAATTAGGGCTAACTTCACAATGCCTGCACTGAGCTATGTCGTTGTTCAAAATACATCACCTCCCAAAGCTGCACAGCCTTCAACACATAGTACTAGTATGAGCTTGCTTTGTTTTGTTTTGTTTTGTTTTGTTTTTTGAGGTACCAGGGGCCAGGAATTGAACCTAGACCTCGTATGTGAGAAGCCAGCAGTCAACCACTGAGCCATGTCAGCTTCCCTGAGCTGGTTTTATAGTTTGTTTTGCTTGTGGTTTGTTTGTGTTTTTTTCAGGAGGCATCAGGAACCGAACCTAGGACCTCCCATGTGGGAAGCAGGCTCTCAACTGCCTGAGCCACATCCGCTCCCTTACTTTGTTTTTTGATTATTTCTTAGAAACTTTAAATATGGACAGTAGATAATTCAGAATATTAGGCAATAATCTTACACACACAAAAATACATATATCTATATACCATATATATGTTTGCATATATAAATGTATTTGTCTCTTTCTGTGTGTGAATATATAGACATACACATAAAACTATTTGAAAATATGTTGGAAACCTCTGCATTATCCCTAAACATTTCAATGTGTATTTCCTAAAAATAAGGACATTGTCTTATAACCGTAGTATAATTTCTAAATCTGGGAATTTAACATGGATACAACACTATTATCCAATACATTGCTTGCATTCAAATTTTAGCCATTGTCACATTAATTTCCTGCATAGCCATATTCTCCACATCTAATTCAAGATCATTCATTCATTGAATGTAGTCTTAATGTAACTTTAGACTCCTTTAATCAGGGAAAATACCATGGTCTTTCTTCGAGTTTCTTGACCTTGATATTTTTGAAGAGTACAGAGCAATTATTTTATGAAATTGCCCTCAGTTTGGGTCTGTTTAATATTTCCTGATGATTAGATTGAGGTTTTGCATTCTTGGCAAGAATGCCACAGAAAACCTTCTCATCATTAACAAAGTGAAGAGCCCAAATGCATCAAAAAGCATTCATAAACCTACCTGTAAAAACACACTTTGTCCTTTTCCATTACTTTTTTATGTTTAGAATGGTGAAATGTTTTTGATATTTTTAAAACAGCATTACATGTTTTTTAACTCAAGGTAATAAGTAGAAGAATAGAAATGGTAAAAAATAGTTGCAAAAAATATAGAATGCAATCAGAATTGCAAATAAAAACAATCAAAATGTACTAGAATTACAGAGATAAGGAGATCTTTTTCAAACAGAAAGGATCCTAGATGACTTCACAGACAACACAACTTTTCAGCCGATCTTGAGGAATGGCTGAAAATATGGAGAAGAGTACTACAGAGGGGATAAATAAAGAGGGATGCATAGAAGTATGAGGGCAGAAATAAGAAGACTGAGTTTGTTCAATGAGGAGTGATACCTGGACTCCTATGTTAAAGTCATACTGTGGGAGTTATAAGAACAAACCACAGAGGATGGACTTCATTTGAACGGCCATGAAGACTCATTAACTAGTTGTGAACAGGCCACTGAAACAGAGCTGAGCTCCTATAGCAATACACAGTCATAAAGGAGGGAAAGGAAAACAAATGCTTCTGCATAGTTTATTTTTGTTGTTTTTGTTTATGGTGAGGTTCTTTGTTTTGTTCTGTTTTCTTTTTCCAATAACTCAACTATTATATTGCTATTTTGAATTTAAGGTTTCTTCTTTTAGGTTTAATGAAGATAAATATTTGGAATGCTTGGTTTGGTAATTGAAAACAAAATGAAAATGTTAAAGCTCTTCATGAAGGAATGAGCAGCTCTTCCATCACCATTATCTACCATTTGACAATGAAGTGACAATGAAGAAAATATGAGAAAATAAACCTAGGAGGGAGAGGTTAAAAAATGGCAACTTAACTATTGAAAGAAAACCAAGATATCTGAAAGGGTCCAGAGGCAAAGGTGGGAAGAGCAAAGAACTAAGACTGAGGGAGAAAGAGAAGAGTAGATATACCATGATCACAGAAACTGGTAAACTATCCCCCACCCCATGGTAGAAAATTTAGAAGGGGACAATTAGGTAAAGAACCAAAAATAAAGAAATTGAAGATACAGAAAAGAAAATTATGGTCTAAGTGGTTATACAATATACAGAAAGATGGAAAATACATATGAGTTTGTATTATTTTTAATTTTAGAAATAAAGGAATAGGAAAATTAATATTTTTATTTCTTAAAAGGAAATAAAATACTCAGATTAAACATGTACTACTATATTTTTTTTATCTTTCTTTATATTAAAAACTTTTCTCAGGAGACTTGATTATTTATAAAATATCTTTCTCTTTCATTAAGTTTTATAACATTTCCTATTATTTTCCATTGCCTTATGAATATATTAGAATATTTTATTATTTCTATTACTTTTCTGGCATTTTCATTTTTCTCTTTACCATATGTTTCTCAACAAGTTTCCTTTATTCTTGGTATAATTTGTCTGTGGGATAGGGGAAAGAAAAAAGGGGTAGCAAAAATTAAATTTCATGTCTTTCCTCCTATTTCGCCCATTTTTACACTTTTTTCAATTTTGGATAAAGCTTTATGTGTTCTATATGAATGGCAATATGAAACATAGAATAGTTTTGCAGATCAGTTTATTTGTTTATTAAAACAAATGTATTGATGCAAATTTATGCTGGACCACAGAAACTAACATGAATTATGTTAAGATACCCAATCCATAAATAAAATTACTTTATGCCTGATTTGCAAATTGCTTAAAGATCAACAATCTGGTTGCATTTTTGATAATTGAGACATATTTATCACCTTGAAAACCTTTTCTGTGCATGACTGCCATATTTTTCATTTTAGCACATTTGAATTACTCTAAAATATCAGAGTCCACAATTTGAATGTGGGAAGGTGAGAGCTAATAGTGTCTTCAAATTTGTACTATTTTGTCTGTAAAGTGTAAACTTTACAGGAATATAATATGAAGATATAACAGAATCTCAATATCATAGCTAAAGGTAAACTTCATAAAACAATAACAGCTAAAGCAACCAAAAGATACTTGTCCAGTTCTTGTAACATAATAGGATACCATAATTTAAGTGGCTAATACTACCTGAATTCTTCAGAAAAAGAGCAATGATAGGTGTGGGGAGAACAACTCAAAAATTTTGCTTCCAATATTTAGTGGTCCTGTGTCTTGTGGGAGAAAATAAACATAGAATTATTTGTAGTTTATATACATTTTCTTGTGATTTTTTTTTCCAGAATTTTCCAATTGAAACTTTTATTTCCTTTAACACAAACAAGCACAATGTACTTGGGGAATATTAAAGATAAAAGAAATTATGAGAAGTTTGAGGATTTCTAGTTTGAAAATTGTTGTGCAAAGTCAAAATTTCTCCTTTTTATTCCTGGAAATCACTGTATAACCCAGAGAATGAGAAATTATTATGGAAAAGCCCTACTTAGTAAAAATAGGAAACAGTGAAATCATAGACCCTCATATCAATAGAATGGTTATCAAAGCAGTGTCGATTGAGCAGAAGGATGTGCAAGAGAAAGAAGAGAAATGAAATCTTAAAGAACTAATCCAAAAGTAGCAAATTTCAGAAAGAACTAACAAACATACATTCCTCTAAGGAACCTCAAAAAAACTTTTTTGTTCCACAGACCCCTTTGCCAGTCTGTGAAAACCACAGACCCCTTACTAAGTCCACACTATACTGTGTATTATTTAATAAATATATCACACCTGCACCAACATATCCCCACAAGAATAATGTTTTTTTGAATTTCAATTCAAGCTCACAGACCTCTTATTAAGGACCCCTGCTCTAAGGCTAGGGTATACCCCTTGTTTTAATTACAGACACAATGCAACAATTTGAGGGAGAAGCACCTGTGGAAAAAGTTCACAGGAAGCAATCTATATCTGTAAAAGCAAAGAAGAAAAGTATTCTCATTTTGGGGACAGAAAGACAGAACAGAACAAACAACAGGGTCCACAGTTGCCTCTCTGACTGGATTGACAGAGATCCACTTTTTTCCATCTGTGATACAGAGGAAAATTGAACCAGCACAGGATCTATACAAAGACCCAAGGAGAGAGAAAGGGAGAGAGAGAAGCCCAATGGCATATGAGTAGGACAACTAAAATCATGTTGCCGTAAAAGAAGTTGAAAATGTTGATCAAATGATTCACCACGAATTTAGAAAATGTAATGATTAGCAGTCCCCTATTTGAAGCAATTGTACAGTGCAAAAATGCAAGTTGTCAGGGAGAGGTAGCAAGACAAGAACAAGAAATTAATTGTAAGCTTCAAGTGCTCAACCAAAAGGCATGAGGGGAAAAAATAAAAGCAGTATAAAATGGAGAAACTGGAAGTAATACAAGGGAAGAGAGACTACTGGAAACATAGTAAGGTAGCAAGAATTGAAGTGATCAATACTAACAAAATAAGTTGGAAATTAATAAATAATAGAAAAGGACTAGAGAAAAATTATCAAATGCATCACAAACAAAAGAAATCCAACATACATGTAAAGTAATCTTTAGGGGGAGAGACATAATAATCATACAGAGCAAATATTTAAAGATATAATTCAAGAAATTGTTCCTGAAATTAAAGAAGACTTGAATCTATATTTTTCAGGAAAATATATGTCCCTGGGCAAACAATCCACAGTAGTCACCTTTAGGATAGTATCTTAGTAAAGTCACTGGACATCAAGTATAAATTAAGAATCTTTTAGTCAGGCGGCAAATAGATCAAGTCACTTACTAGGGAAAAAAATTCAGACTGTCTTCACAATTCTCCAAATTCTCCTCATTAGCACTCACTCAATGCTAATAGGAAGAGTAAGAGTAACAATGTCCTCAGCTGAGGCAAGAAATGAACACTTTTGAAGATACAATAATTCAGAAACACTGTTCCCAAGAGACAGAGCTTTCTCAGGAATCTATTAGAGGTGATCTTCTGCCAACCAGTATATGATTTAAAAACCAACAATGATCAAACTTGCCAAGAATGGGAGTGCACCAGGGAAGCCTTCAGATGAGTGTAGCCCAGGACAGCTTGAATTCAAACTCATAAAGTCCCAACACCCAGCTAAACGTCCTGCATTCCTGAACCACAGAAACTGTAATATACTAATTGCTTGTTCTTTGGAGTTGCTAAAGTTGGGGGGAAATTGTTATGCAACAGTAGATAATGAAAAAAAATCTTATATAAGTGTTGACTTTGAACAGGTTGGAATACTAGAGTAAAGGGAGAGGATTTAATGTGCTGTGCGCCTCACACTTCCTCCACCTTCCCCATGGGGAAAGTCATAGTGAGACTGACTTCCAGCAAACCATTTGGTTTTTATATGTGATTCCTGGATTTATAAAACATCAAGACTCATGCTCAATATTTGGATATAGATAAAGACAAGAGACAGTGGCCACACTGTTGTTCTGAGGGCAAGATGGTGGTGGCTCTCCTGTAAATGGCTTTCATGCCCAGAGTATGTCAGGGCAAAAGATGAATGAAAGTTTTTATAGACAAATGTGGGCCAAGTGGGAGACAGGGCCAGCTGAGAGATATCTTGGTATGATTTTAACCAAAAAAGACCCATACGGGGGCCATAGAATCCCACAGTATGCATATTTATCTGATTGGCCAACTAATATAGGAGTTAAGAGGAGAGGATGGATTCATTCCATTAAGGAACTACAAGTAAGTGAGAGAGTCTCCAAAGAACCCAGAAATATACTCCCCAAAAATAGTCTCACCCCCTCCCTGTAGGGGATGAAACCATAGCAGGAACACTGGAGGTTGAAGATGAAACGCAGATTGTGAAAACTAGGGAAACAGCTGACCACATCCCCTTTCCATGCCAAGGCCGAAGCAAAATAGGGGTGGGGGAGGGAGAAGCTTTTGCATTAATAAACTTCAGAGTTTTGACTTTTACACAGGCCTGGGTATTTCAATTACCAATCTTGGGTTCTGTCATTTAGTATATGATTATATGCTCAAAACTAAATTTGTTATTCAAACAGAATAAAAATAACAGTACAGTATTTCACACCACAGTAACCGATGAATAATTATCAATAAAACAGAAATTCTGTAACAACCCAAATTTTCAAACCTCAGGACAACTACTGTCTGACAACAATACTAGGGTATATAATATTAACTCAACTCTCACTAGCTATGTAACAACCAAGCTTCCCAGACCAAACTGGCATATGGCGGCATAGCATGCCTACTTGTTCTACTATGGCCTCATATAGGCTGTCCTAAGGAACTTTTTTTAGTTATACCCACTATAATGTGTTACCATCAACTCTATTCATTTCTACACTAAAACTTATTAAAATTCCTACAAACAAATGTGGGCTAAGGAATAATTTTATAAAACATTTTTAGAGCAACTGATAACCCTTGACTGGAATATAGCTAAAAATTAAGAACCTTGATGAATTTTGAGGAAAGTATAATATAATGTGAAATAAATTTGGCTTTCATTTTTCTACTTTTTATCCTAACATCAGAGTATTATTCATTGGTTGAATGACAAAAAAAAATTATTTGATTTTTAATTATGAAAATTAAAACAAATAAGTAAAGATTTGGCAGTACTACCTCTGAATATGACACTCTTGATTACAGAAATGTAGTCTTCTGGCTCCTGCTCGGTTGAGATCTCCAATCTGCCTCCAGATATGTTTAATAATTTATAGAGCTGATCTGAACTCTTCACCCCACAAAGCAAAGTAACCACATTTTCTGGTGAATAAAGTACGTTTTCCAGAAACTGACATTTCTTTGCAGTTAGGTTTTTTAGCAGGCTATTTGATAATATCAAAAGTTTACATTTGTAAGAGTTTAAACTCAGCAATTCCAAATGTTGAAGAGAGGAATTCTCTAAGCGATGCAACAGGATTGCTTCCCATTTTACAATATGCAAAAAAACTTCCCTCAAGTACAGAGCCCATTCCTCAGCATCGTCTTCATATACCACTAGGATGTCTCTTCTATTTTCTGTAAAAGAAGAAAATAATGTATTAATATTCTTACATTTGAAATTCTCTGGTTATATGATTATTTCTTGAAATTTTAATAAACTCTTTAGGAAATATATTAACTTGTTTATACCAGAGACTAATAGTCTAATTAATATTACCCAATTATAATAATAAAGGATTTAAAATAATCCTTAATTTGTAACATCGTTCATGCTCTCTGCAAGTCTGTACTATACTCATCTTATATAAATGTGAATTGAGGATGTTCAACAGGAATAAATGGAAGGTCTCCTAGCAGAGTGGAAAGAATACTTTAATGGAATCAGGACACTGGGTTCCCAGCACCGATCTGCCAGTAACTACAAATTTTACTTCAATTATGGTATTAATTCCTTTAAGCCATTGTTTCTTCTGCTGCTAAATGAAGGTTGGGCCTTTTTAAAAAGTTCTAATAAATGTGATCATTTTGAGAAGAAATAAGAGAATATACATGGAAGGACTTTAAAATATTATTTCCAGGAATATATAGGGAAATAAGGTCAAGTCACAAAATTTCCATGCCAGGTTATACAACAAAATGAACAAAAACAATGTTCTCTTTTAAAAGAAAAGAAAAAAATTAGTAGCAGAAACCAAAAAAACAGGGCACTATCTCATGTCATCCACTAAAAATTTGAAGCCATGGGGAAGAAACAAAATTTGGTGGAGCAGGACTGATCCTAAATCCATCTCCTACTCCAGAACTAGAACTGATGAAGAAACATGTTGTCTCCAAAACCCTCAGGGTGTTCATGGATCTCTTTCCCTTCAGGGAACTGATCACAGGAGACTGCAGAAGTAGGAAAGTCTGTCAGGACCTCCACACGGCAGTGTTCAAAGCGGAGTTAGGAAAACCAACCAGATCCCATAGAAATCAACTACACCTGTGCTAGAGGAGCGGGTATTCAACAGGGTTTCATTAGAGCTGGGGTTCTTACCAAGGGGTCTGTGAGCTTGAATTGAAATTTTAAAAAACCACATTATTCTTGTGGGGATATGTTGGTGCGGGTGTGATATATTTATTAAGTAATACATAGTATAGTGTGGACTTAGTAAGGGGTCTGTGGTTTTCATCTGACTGGCAAAGGGGTCCGTGGAACAAAAAAGGTTAAGAACACCTGCATTAGAGACTACAAGCCAGGACTTCCAAGTGGAGCTCTACACAGGCAAACTTTCCTTCTCCTCCACTTTTCTCTGAGGTCATGGAAAACCAATTGGAATATAGATTCTGTCTCTCAAACTGTAGTTTGGAGGGAAATACAAAAAAGTCTTAAATAAAATAGGAAAGAGAATTTAAAGGATAATTTACCTACATTGTGTTAAGCAAATAGAAGAGAAAGATGAGTAAGAAGAAAAGATAAATAATTAATAATTATGAGGGAAAAATTATGACAAATAATATTAACAATAATAATGATAATAATAAAGTAACATGGCATGCAAGAATCTAGTGGGAATCCATTAGAAAGGAAGAAAAACTCTCCATGAAAGCCCTTCATATTATCAAAAAGACCATAGATTAAATAAAACCAGAATTCAAACATAAGGTTTTCATTTTAAAAAAATAATAATATGAAAGAGAATAAAGCAAGGAGACAAACTGAGAACCCAAAAAATATGATTACTAAGGTAATAAATAAATCAGAAAAAGCAACAACTGAATTAGATATAGATAATATTTTAATTTCCAACCTAAAAGAAAAGCTTGATATTTTCATAATAAAACAAAAACAAAAAAATGGAAAGAGGTTAAAGCAATCAGTGAGACTAAAATATATAGAGAAAAGAGATTTAAAAAAGAAAAGATTTAATATAGGGGTAACCCAAAAACCTGAAGCAGAAGAAAATAAAAGATACATTGAATATCTTAAAATATAATTTTTTAAATCCCTGAAATAAAGTAAGCAAAACGAACTAGTTCTATGCCTCAGTGGAGCACAATCATGTTCCAGGAAAAGTTTTGAAAGAGAGCATATCTTGATTAAATTTCTCTTGGTTTAACGGTAATGACAAAAGTTCTTAATATATCTAGGAAGGAAAAAAAGGTCACCTACAGAAGAAAAATCTAGGTTAGTCCTAGATTTCTTCAGAGCAATTTCAAGGCCAGATTATAATGAAGAATTATGAGAACATTCTTACAATGATAATTTTTAAGGTATATTCATCCTATAGAATATTGCACAGCAATGAAAAAGAATGACTACTGCTACATGAAATTACATGGATAGCGAAAGAAACCAGATACAAAAGAGTGTATACTGTATGATTGTATTTATATAAAGTTTAGAAACAGAAAAAGAAAAAACTGATCCATGGTAATACAAATCAGAATAGTGGTAATATGTGAGAATAGGATTATTCAATGAAAGCCAACATGAGTGGGCCTACTGGGGTCCTGGAAATGTTTTATATCTTGATCTGGGTGGTGGTTATGTAAATGTGCACACATAAAAAAATGTATTTATCTGTATATCTTAGATTGTGTAAGTTATACTTCAATTAAAAAATTAAAATATCAAAGAAAAGTTCTAGGATAACAGCTGTTCAAGGGGCCTAGAGACCAATAGGGAGTTTCAGCATTTTGGGAGGGAGATCCACTGGCAATAAATAAAGCAATTGTAAGATTATCTCATATATTTAGAAATTTGAGAAATGTTAATAATAGAGATTTGACAATTAGTGGACAATTTGAAAAAAATTAAAGATAGATATATTATAATTTTTGGCAAGTAATGTAAACATGAAGTAAATACTAATTCCAGGAAGAAAAAAAAACAAGAAAAAAGCAGACTATGTGGATCAGAAGTGAAAAAATATATATAATTGTAATAATGTAACTGATTAATGATTTAACTAAAAGTTACAACTTAAATGTACTGCAGAATAAGGGAAATGTCACCGGGATCCAGATCCTTGTCTAATATATTATAGAGAACCAATAGGTAGTAGTTAAAATTAGTAAATCAAGAAGTAGAAGTATAAATACATATTTTTAAAAATATGGAATAGAACAAAAACAAAGCATTTTAGAAAAGTGGTTCTTATTGGGAGTGGAATGGTGTGTTGGAAGGGGAGAGCAGAGAACTGCTGGTTTCCATTACAGACATTTTACCACTGTTCTATATGTAGGTATAACTTTGATCAAAATTTAGATTTTAAAAATTCAGCCAAAAAATAGAATAACTAAAGTAAAGGAAAGGCCAATATAAAAAACTTTGGAAACAGAACAGGTGGTATGTGAATACATGTACCTATAGGACAAAGACTAAATACTGAGGGATTATCATTGCACTACAGAATGCAAATGTTAAAAACCTTAATGAAATTATAGAACTGAAAAATTGAGTGATGGGGAGAAGAAAATATAAATTTTTAACCTATTCTTTTATAGAATTTAGTCTACCAATATTGCCTAAATTTGAAATATAAATTTTTAAAAAGTACCTCATTCTCTCAATATTTTTGTATTATCATTTCTCCCTAAACAATCATAAACAATTTAGAAAGAGCTTGGGGTGAAGACATTTTTATCTGAAGATAAGTATATCCTTCAATATTTTATCTAAAGATAGCACATAGAATAATTAAATGATCACCCTCAAAATAATTCCATCATTATTAATGCAAGTTGTTTATAGCAGATAGTACTTTGAGAAATACATGGCTTTTTTTCATGCTTTTATATTGCTTATATTTTTACAGTAATCTTGTATTATTTTTTAAAATAATAAAATAACCATTGTGTTTTGTTATGCTTCAATTTGGCTAAGTTATGATGTCCAGTTGTTGGGTCAAATACTGGCACAATTGTTACTGTGGAGGTATTTCATAGATGAGATTAGCATCTACAATCAGTTGACCTCAAGAAAAGGAGATTACCCTCCATAATGTGGGTAGAACTGATCCAATTAGTTGGAGATCTTAACAACAAGAACTGAGGATTCCAGGGATCAGAAGGAATTCTGCTTCAAGACTATTTTCTCTACTTCCTGAGTTTCCAGTTTAAGGAATTCCGACTCAAGAATTCAACATCACTCACAATGGAATTTACAGCCTCCAGCCTCCACTACAAATTCACATCTTCCAGCCCTCCTCTCCCCACCACAACTGCACGAGCCAATTCGTTATTGTAAATATATTCACACACTCATACACATATATATCATGTTGGTTCTGTTTCTCTGAAGAACCCTGATTGACACACCATCCTTAAAGAAAAAAAATAATTTGAAGGACATTATCATGAGCGCGAAGAACAAAACACCAAAACTCTCTTCATACATAACTGTCTTTCTTCTCCTCTAGATATAGAACACGTATTTTCTATATCACTGATATGGCAATTAATACCATAATTATGTTGAGAACTTTTGTATTTTTAGTATATTATCAAGTTTATGTATTTCTGTCTTTTCTCATGATACAATATCTCCAAGGACAGATGTTTTAGCATTCAAGTCTTTGATTCCTTTACAATACCCAGCACAATTACTTGAACAGATATTCAACAAATATTTTTATATTTATATATACAGAATTAGAAAAAACATCTGGCAGAAAACATATGGCAATCATACACAAGTTGTGTATGAATCATCAGTATGTTTCTGCTATTCTCTGTGTAGTGTATCACCCAGCTTGAATGCCAAATAAATACCGTTGAACAAACACAAACATGGTGCCATAATTCAGTATTTTTATGCTTAAGGAACAGTAGATGGCAGGTTTTCTTCATATTAAAGTTAGCCAAAGTAAGCTGCTATGTAGTAAAAAAACAAAAGAAAACAACAAAAAAAAACAATTATAGTAAATTAAATTAATAACAATTAAATTGATCAAGTGCTTAAAATAAATTAGATCTCTAAGACTTTTACTTATGTTATCTCATTTACTTCTTAAAATTATCTTGTTAAGTAGGTACTATGTTATTCCCATTTTACAGATGGGAACACTGAAGAGTCAGGATTCTAATGCAGGCAGTCTGTCTCTAGAGCCTATACTTTTAAATTCTAACAGCAGAGGACAAAATAACATTATTTAAGAGATGAAAATAGATTTCTTTGTAGTGCCATGGGCTAGATTTGTCAATACTAAGCAATTGTGAGATCAACTCAATTATGGAACTATGTGAGGGCTTATTGAAAGACCAGTTTCCTCTCAAGAAAAAGAAAAATGTAGAATATAAGACACATCCAAGATTATGATTATCTATGAAGAACTTAACAGACTTACTTCTTGACTATAAAATTAAAGTCAATGAAATTGTAGATATAAGCTATGAGGATATATTGCAGTACAAATCATACGCCCAAAAAATATTGGTTGGATATCATACCAGATAGACAATTGTATGGAACCTCTTCTAGAGACAACCATAGCCTGTCTTTCAAATCTTTGCAAGAAAATTATACAATCAGTCTTTCTCAGTACTCTGTGGCCATTTTGTCTTAAGCTGAAAACTAAATCTTCATTTTAAATTTGTAGTAGAATTCTAGTAGTCAGTAAGACCTCTGGAAGATAATTTCCTAACCTGAGGATTAGCATTAAATGTAACTCCATTCTTCTCTATGGCTGTAATCATTTCAGTCTTTTAAATTGTTTAATATTCTCAATTATTATTTACCGAGACTTGTCACATGCCAGGCATGTTCCTACGAACTTAAAGTGTATTACCTCATTTAATCGTCACAAAATCCTCAAAATCCACAAAATTACCTCATTTAATCTTCACAAAATCCTCAAGCAACTCTATTCTTATGGTAATGATGATCACTCAGAGCCTCAGAGAAGTTAAATAACTTACCAGGGCCACAAAGATAGTAATTGATCTTTATGCTGTCATCCATTCTTTCCCTATGAAATCATACTGAGTCTAAATAAAACAGTTAAGGATTTTTTTTAATAGTCAAGGTTGATTTTTCTCTTGTCCTAGAAAATAGCTTATTCTTGAGTAATATCTAGGCTTCTGACCCAACAATAGTTCTATATAAAGTCTCAATAGGCGCCTAATGGCCTTGCAAAGCACTTCATGTTTTATACACTTGAATTAAATCAATCCTAAATTAAGAATGTTCACATTATTCTCCACATTAAAAGACGGTCATTGTCATTAAGATTGGTGAACTTTTATAGGCTGGAAAATGAAACAATAACTTGAAATATAGAAATACAAATTTTCATTACTGGAAAACTTCATCATAATTAAAGGAAATTACTATTGAAGATGTAATTAAAGTCTGTAAATAAATTATTTAAAATGTAAATCTCCAGTCTGGCAACATAAAGTAAATGACAGCATTAAACAATGGTTTTGTAGGAACAAGATAGAGCCATGTCAAATTTTATATGTTTACTGTAAGGTAATTCATATTTAATAAAACGCATTAACTATTTATCTCACAAAACAGTAAAATAAACACTTAAACTTGAAGGAAATTTGTATAAATAATTTATATCAATAATTACTTTTACACAGAAAACAGATTATACTACATATCACCAAAAGAATGCAACTGATCATAGATCAAAATTCTTCCTATTACATAAGCACAGCATCAAACGGAGATTTTCCTATTTTTGAAAAATATGTAATCTCTTACCCATGTTTTGATTGTGCATAATAGAGAAGGTTGCATGATACATCCTTCAATAGTACATGTCTCTAACTGATAACCAAAGTGCAGAATAAAAGAAGATGGAAAATGACAAAGAAATGAGTTATAGCCATAATGGATTCAGAAATGATAACATGAACATCAATCTTGATATTATCAAATACACACACAAATATAACATTACTGAATAAGTGTAAATGAATTGGCTTTATACTCTAACTTTGTACTGTTATTTCTAGTACAACAGGGGAGCAAAGCTGGCAATTTTCCAAAGGTATCTGGGTAGTGAAATCACACTATAAGTCACATTTCTCCTCTAGGAAAGTTGGTTAATTTCATTTATTCATCTTGGCAAAAAGTACTGAGTGTTTCCTATAGGTTTCATATGTATCTGTGCAGCAAAAGCCTCTGTTGCACATCTTGCATCTCCCTAGGCCTCCAGTTACAGCTGGGTGGTCACTTACTAACTGCAGTGACCACTTCCGCTTCTGTTTTGTTGCGTGAGAACTTTCTCAGCTGCTTGGAAGCATGCTCAGCCTGTGTACCAGGCAGCTCAGAGGTGCTGGGGATTTAGTGCGGGGAAGAGTTTGGGGCAACACTCAGCCAATGATGATGGAAGTAAATGTGTAAATAACTCAACTTTCCCATCCTTTAGGGGAGCAACTCTGAACTTTGTTCTACAGGGAAATCAGAGGGTCCCCAGTGATATTGAATTGTGATTGCCCAAGGCATTATTCAGCTTAATAATACACACGTTATTGACTTTTCTCCTTTTCTAGTCTCACATTCTCCATTCTATCAGTAGTGCTTCCTTGGCTCATCATCTAAATAAATTTACCTGCAGTCAAGGCATTTTCCCAGAATCTTCTTTAGGGAAATCTCTATAAATCCATTATTTAACTTAGTTCTGTATTTCAAATACAAGAGGGTACCAACACATTTTAGGATTATGTCTTTCAGCTGTGGAGAAGGACTAACAAAAATCACTTTTATACCAAAAAGAATGTCAGAATCAATTAAATATGGTAGTATTACCATCTCACACAGTCTCTTTTTTAAAATCATTTATTTTTAATTGTGATAAAATATATGTAACATAAAAATCATTTTAATCATTTTAAGTGGACAATCCTTTGACATTAAGTATATTGACAATTCTGTGTAACTTTCAAAACTATTTCCAGACTATTTCCATCTTAAACCAAAACTCATACCCATTTAGCAATAATTCCCCATTTCCCTGTCTCTCTCCAAACTAGTAACCACTTTTCTGCTTTCTGTCTATGAATTTTCTTATTCTAAGTATTTCATATATAAGACTTCATATAATAGTCATCATTTTTGTGTCTAACTCATTTCACTCAACACGTCCCCAAGATTGACCCATATTGTGGCATGCTTCAGAAATTCATTCCTCATTGTGGCCAAATACTATTTCATTGAATGGATATATCACATTTTGTTTATCCATTCATCTGTCAATGGATACTTTGGTTGTTTCTACTTTTTGGCTATTGTGAATAAAGTTGCAAAGAGCATTGGTGTACAAATATCTGAGTCTCTGCTTTCAATTCTTTTGGGTATACACCTAGGAATGGGATTGCCAGGTCATATGATAATTTTATGTTTAACTTTCTGACAAACTGCTAAACTATTTTCAACAGTGGTTGCATCAGTTTACATTCCCAAGAACAATGAGTGAGATGTCTTATTTCTCCACATCCTTGTCAACACTATTTTCATGGATTTATTTTAACAATAGCCAGCTTAGTGGGTGTGAAGTGGCATTTTTGCATTTCTTTAATGGCTAATAATATTAACATCTTTTCAAATACTGACTGGCCATTTGAATACCTTCTTAGGAGAAATACCTATTCAAATCCTTGATCCATTTTTTTTTATTGGATTTTTTGGTTGTTGTTGAGGTATAGGAGTTCTTTATTTACTCTGGATCATAAACCCTTATCACATAGAATGATTCCCAAATATTCACTCCCACTCTCTAGGCTATCTTTTACTTTCTTAATAATGTCATTTGAGTACAAAAGTTTTTCATTTTGATCAAGTCCATTTTATATATATTTTTCTTTTGTGGCTTGTGCTTTTGGTGCAAAATTTAAAAGTCCATTGCAATTACTCCATTATTGTCTTTTTTGGTTTTGTTTGCTTTTTTGTAGTGTACTATTTGATTCCCTTCTTCTTTCCTTTTCTGTATATTTTTTAGTTATTTTATTCATGGTTACCTTTGTAATTACTTTATCACACAGTCTCATAACTGGTGTACCCACTCCTAATATCTCTCATTGCCATCCAGATTTTATCTCTTTATAATGTTAGAATTTTATGCAAATCTACCATGTCACTTAGTCACTAATAATTTCAGTGCATATCTATTCCAAAAGTTGAATCTTCTTTAACTAACTAGCAGGTATTAGTGTAAGTAAAAAAAAAAAAAAAAATTCCTAAAGAAATCACAACTGACATTTTCAACAATGATAAATGTAAGCTCTAGAATTCAGATTGCAAAATGAGAATATTATTAAAGATACTGGGAAGTATTCTTACAATTTTATTTTGATTACATAGATCCTACTTTCTCCTCTACTTTTCATTTTTCTAGATTTATTACATCAATATACAATATGGAGAATATCCTGGGAACCAGGATTTAGAATAAGTATGAAACTGGTCTCCCAATTCATACCCAAAGCTGTTTCATTAAGCATCTGTAGCAAATGAGTACATATGTTCTTGGTTGGTCTGGGCCTGTGACCTGAGGTCTCCTGTGGTTGGGTGGGTGAATCTGTCTAGTTCTGGGATTTCACATTACAAACTCCACTTTCTCACAGCTATAAGCCACGTTAATCCATATCAACTTTATCAGTAATAAAGGCAATATTTGATTTCCCCTCCACCTTATTTTTTGTCTTCTTTCTCAATTGCTGAACAACTCAAGCATGGAAGAGGAATATTTATTACCCACCTTATACCCATTGCCAATAAAACTCCCTGAGTTTTCTTTTACTGAAAAGTAGCCTAATACCTGATAGTAAATATATCACATTTCTAAGTAACATATACTGAAATTCCATCCAGTAGTAATAATATGCAAAGTGCATTCAAATGAACACATACTGTGTTTTTATACTATTCATAGTGTTACAATCATAGGAATAGTATTCTAAGTCAACTCAAAAACAAAAATTTAAACTTGAGAAAACATAAGCTAGAAATTTGAAAAACATGCCCAAATTCAAACCAAAGGTAAACCACTGAGCTGGGCTTAAATTCATATCATCTAATGCCAACTCTGGTTTGGGTATAAAACCATACCACAGGCAATATTATTGAGAAAATGAAATAAAACTGCAGTACTTTCCTCAGGGTTCCCAATGGAAAAAAGCATATGATCAGTTCATCAGATTAAAAAGAGAATGACTTCAATTCCCCTGAGAAATCTAATTTTGCTGTCCTCGTTCTGAGCAAGAATAAACTGTATTGGCATTCCTTTGTTTATTTTTTTTACCTCATTTCCCGTTTCTACCTCTTCTTTCCAAAGCATAAGACTGTGGTGGTGGTAGTGAAAAGGCAGAGGATTTGGCTACTCATGGCTTGAGAGCAATGACAGAAATAGTTCATGTATTTCCTCCTGAATTCCTTTTGTGGTTTTATAGGCAGATCTAACTGTGCAAATGAATGTTTTTTCAGCCTCTATTACTGAAGATCATAAATCAAGAATGTGATAAATACACTCCATGTCTTGAAATTTTTGTGGGACTTTGCAATTTAATTACATTAACAAGCATCTGATTATCACTTAGATACTAATGTCTTTGAACAGTTTTGTTATGTGCAGAACTACTTAACAGAACTACTTACTATAATTGAGTAAGAACTAACCTTTAGCAAAATGCTCTGCTGGAAGTTCATCTTAAAATTTATATCCTACTAGGTGGATTGTAAAATATATTATAAATGACTATGTAGTAGAAAATATGTACATACTGAATCAATGAAGAGGATGAATTTGTACTCATTTGTTGCAGGCAATGCCAGTGACCTCCCTTCTTGAGAGCTTCATCTTCTGCAGACATTCTCGACCAGAAGGGAAATAGCAGACCTAGCAAAGTGTGTCTCCTACCACTCCCAGTAGCTGCTGGAGGTCTCCTGGGGCCTCTCATTACAGTAAACATGACTTCTGGGTAGAGATGAGAAGATAGTGAGTGATCAAAACATTGGGTGCCTTTAGAAAAGTCCCCAACTCTGTTACAGCACTTGATACTACATGGCCCCATTGTGACTCCTCTTTTCATAATGTGGTCAAGTGCCTACTTGCATCAAAACCATCTGGGAGCTTAATAGACATGCACATCCATAGAACCAACCCCAGATTTTCCCAGGACTGAGGCCCAGGAAAGACTCAGCATGTAACTAAGCACCTAGGTAATTCTTAAGTCTGCTCAAGTTTGAGAATCTCTGTATATTGTCTTTTTTATGCTGTTAGTATTTTTTAGTACCATGTTTGCTGATTAAAGCCACAATTCTTATATCTCAACTTTTAAGGTGTAAGAAAAAAAAATTACTTCAGTCCAATCTATGGAAGAAAACATCCAGATGGATTATAATGTTATTTATTAAGGAACTGAATGCATGCGAATGATTCAATGCACTAAAATCATTAACTTGACCTGCATGGGGAGGAGGGGAGGAGGTGTGGTGGTGGTGGTGATGGTCCCTGACCAGTCACCTGTCCCCTCTCACAGAAAATAAACTTCGGATCTTGCAACTGTAAAAAAAAATTAAAAAAAATAAAAAAATCATTAACTTGCTCAAGATCTACCTGATTTCACCAAAGTGATTTTGTTTGCCATATGAGGGCCAAATTGCCTCTTTCCTAACAAAGGACACATATTTTAAATTAAGTATCTAAAATATGATTGCAATTCTGAAGTAAATATTGTGCCTATGATGCCTATCCAAAACTTTAAAAAGTAGTATAGACTGTGATTTTTTTGGAATACAATAAGTGGGTAAGTGAAAGCAATTTTAAGACTATTCCATTTCATATTAGCTTTTATAAAGGTCATTTTTCATTATTATCAATTCCCATGCTCCAGGTGTCATATTAGGAAAATTAGCAGCCCAAAATTCAGGCACTAACCTGGTTACAACAGCTAAGTTAAAAAAATAATGTTCAATTACTTTACCCATGGTTCATATTTTGTAGAAGATTGAACGCTAAACTCTTTTCTGAACTGAAACAATGACACATTGGAAATTCCTCATGAGGTTGGTTTCATTAATATTTGATATTTGAAGTGTATAATATAATAAGATTTATGCAAAATTTTTATAAAACTGTGAATTCTCAGGTAAGGAATAAGATTTTAGAATAGAAGGCCAAGAAAAATCTTACAATTGTTTATATATTCCTTCTCTCCTTTTAAAATGTATAAAGATATTGTCCATCAAAAAACTGAAGCTTTACACTTTATATAAGTTTTAAAGGTGGAAGTCTGTCAAGAAAATTTGAAAATAACTGTTTAAAATGTATTCTTAAATAATTTTCATAGTCCATTTTATTTATTGAATATGATTGTTTAATTATTTTTATTTAAACAGTGTAGACAAAAAGCTATCTAAATATTTACTTTCCCCCTATATAACCAATTTCTTCTCAAAGTTAGAAACGATTAGCATTAAAAATATTACCACTTAAATCTGAGGATATTCCTATATTTTAAAGTAGCTTACAATTGTAATAAAAGTTGGAAATCAGCAAGATATGCTTAACATATAGATAGTTAGATAATAAATGGTATATAAATGATATAGGTCATCCATTAGAAATTCTTAATGCTTTCAGACAGTTATATTTAACATAATAATCTTCCTTTCCCTTCAATGACCCTGGTCCTCACTATCCTAACATTTTAGGGTCCTCACTCATCACTTGGATTTAAGATAAGAGCTTTTGAAAGTCAACAGGATAATTTTACATAATCATCCATAAGTATCATGATATTCATAAAATACCTCAATATTAATTCCTTAATCATTTATTCTTCTATGTGTTTATTTATAATCATTTAATGATTATTGTAAAAAAAAATTGTTCAGTCTTTAAAATACCTAAAAGTTATAAAGCAAAATTCCTGCCCTTAAAAGGACTTATATATTACTAAAACAAAATGAATTTCTACAAATTATTTACTACAAGGTCATTTATTTTAACTATCTCATTTAGACCTGTGGTTGAAGAATCTTCTAACTTTATTTGTCCTGAAATTAATGTGAAACTATTATGTTGGAAATAAAGTGTCAAAAATTCCTTGGGTATCTCAAAATTAATTAATGCATAAACTACATTGAAAATTATAAACCATATATACTGAGTTCTTTTAAATATGCACACACAAACTCATATAATTCAAGACAAATAATATCAATATTTATTTCTGGGTGGAGGACTGTGGCAAATTATAATGTTATTCTTATATTATCTGTTTTTGAATATTCTATAACATAATAGATTACTTTTATAATCTTAAAAAATAATTTGTAAAATTATCAAGTATGGTTCTATGTATATCAATCCAACCGGACTCACTGTATTTTTGTTGTTAGGAGAAAATGGTCTCAAAATAATCCCTACCAGGGTTTTATTAAAACAAAGTGGGACCATAAAATAAATAGACTAATACTTGTACATCTAAATCAGCCATCTCTCTCAATATGTTTATCCTTTGGGGAATTGGGATGGAGTAGTGCTTTAGTTAATGGAAGTAGACAGACAGTAACTAGCACTAAAGCCTAGTAAAAGTTTAGTCAAACATATCAGGAATAGTCCTGACTCCATCATTGAAAAGCTCTTCAACCTTGGCTAAGGGACTTCCTCTATACTGCACTGCAGTTTTTATCCCTGGAAAAATGGAGAAACTAATCTCTAATTCCTAGAGATAAAACATGAAGCCTGCATACCTGGTTTAAGGTCTGTTCCTCAGCAGCCACTGATATGTACAGTGATGATGACGATAATAAAATCTATCAAAATGTAGTTAGTAGTTAATATATGCTAAGGACTGCCCTGGTGTTTTACAAGCATCACCTTATTTTAGCCTCATAACAATCCTGTGAAAAAGTGCTCTTCTTATCCTATTTTGCAATTGTGGTAAATGAAGCACGGAGAAAGCAAACACATTGCGGAAGTTAACATACTTGTACTAGTAAGAACTGTAGTAGCAGAAGTAGTCAGCAGCATTAAAAATAAGGACTATTAAACTGGTAAAATCACCAAATGACAACAAACAATAATGGGACCACCTCTTCTGTTTGTCTACTAAAACAACTGTGAAATCCAGAGAAATGAGTAAGTATACATCTTGCCAAAGATGACTGCCTACGGGTGACATTGATGGTCTTCATATTTTATAAAAGTCTAGGGAAGCGGGTGTGGCTCAGTGGATAGAGCCCCCGTTTGCCGTGTGGGAGGCCCGGGTTCGCGTCCCGAGGCCTCCTTGTGAGGGCACGCCGGCCTGAGCGGTGCGGTGGGCTGATGCAGCGACCTCACGGCAGGGGGCGGGTGTGGCGCAATGGATAGAGCACCCGTTTACCATATGAGAGGCCCCGGGTT